>RJWK010019741.1:0-32096 GCA_004363435.1 Platanista minor | reverse complement strand
CTAGAATTGCTGATTCCTTCCAAGTCATAAGGAACAGTCCCTTGTCAGAGTGGCTCATTACCCCCTCATGCAAAGAAGGATGTCCCAAGGAAGTGCCTCTTACAGAGGACAGAGCTGGCATGCCAAAGCTCACAAGCCACTTGGCCACTGCCTGGTGTCCCTTTAACACAGCTGACTGGGTCTTGCCAGGAAAGAAGACAGGAAATCTTAGCCAGTTATCCTCAGGAGAAGACAAATGGCTACTTCGAAAGGCCAAGGTGAGCACAACACATTAAAACAGCACTTTTTTTTTTTTTTTGCAGTACGCAGGCCTCTCCCGTTGTGGAGCAGTCTCCGGAAGCGCAGGCTCAGCGGCCATGGGTCATGGGCCCAGCCGCTCCGCGGCACGTGGGATCTTCCTAGACCGGGGCACAATCCCGTGTCCTCTGCATCGGCAGGCAGACTCTCAAACACTGTGCCACCAGGGAAGCCCAAAATAGCACCTTTTGAAGTATAATACATTTTTACTTTCTTAATCCCAAACTTTGCATATGGGCCAGATCCTTAAATATCTTAACTGTTAAATATGGCTTAGGGCTTCCCTGGTGGCGCAGTGGTTGAGAGTCCGCCTGCCGATGCAGGGGACATGGATTCGTGCCCCAGTCCGGGAAGATCCCACATGCCGCAGAGCAGCTGGGCCCATGATCCATGGCCGCTGAGCCTGCGTGTCCAGAGCCTGTGCTCCACAACGGGAGAGGCCACAACGAGAGGCCCGCGTACCGCAAAAAAAAAAAAAAAAAAAAAAAAAGATGACTTAAGTATTAATTTTGGTGCCATGTTAGTAACAGAATGGAGGATTTATGATTATTCAGACAAATTTCTGTGCATTTTCTAGGCACCAAATCCCCATCTGGCCTATTTTATTGCTACTTATGGAAAAGATTAGGGGTAGAGAAAATAGTTGCCCCCTTTGTTCATTATTAGAATGCCCAACATTTACATCATTCTTTATGGACACTACACTATTTGAAGATGAACCGTTGGTCTCACGCCTCCCAGTTGTCATGTAGCAATCCACCTTTTGTCTTTTTGCAGGAAGTATTACTTAATTCGCCCCTACAGGAGGAACACAGCTTTCCCCCAGACCGTTATGGCCTCCCAGCAGTTTGTGATCTCTTTGCCTGTATGCAGCTTAAAGTTGATAAAGAAAAATGGTTGTATCGAACTCCTCTACAGGTGGGTACATGCCACTAGTGCAAATATTAGTTTTAGCTGCTCAAAGATATTTTGCCTTATATATGAATTCATACTTGCCCACTGAACTGTATTCCTAATTAATGGTTTCTATATTAGGTGAGGTGGGAAAAAGATCATAAAAATTTCATGTATTTCACTTTTAAACTTGCTCCATGAAGTAACGAGGACATACTTGAAAGTGACCTTTCAAGATGATGTAGCTGTTGGGAGAATTTTTGGAGCCTGTGTGGATTCTAGTAGCTTACTGAGAAGTCACAGCTTCAGGGTGGGAAGAAACTTGCTTTTTATCCTGCAGTGAAATGACTTTTTATCTATGGGCTTTTCTTTACAGATGTGAAGGAGTGGAGTACTAGAGTCAAGCAGATTTTCTGCTGATTAGCACAAATCCATGAGCTGAGTGACTGCAGCTTGCCAAATCATTGCATTTCTGGGTCTGATGTAGTTCCTTTTCTGCCTAATTTTGAACTAGTGAAGAGAAATAATCAAATTATGAGTTACTGTGTAAAAGAAAAAGGCTGTTTGTTGATGTTGAGGTGATTCAGTTCCTTCTTACAGAAGTATTAATTCACCCCTACACTAGAAACACAGCATCGTAGTGGGTAGGTCTTTTTCATAAGCCTCCACGGCTCCTTAGTTTGGGTTGTTATTAGAAGTACATTAAAGCACTGGAGTTTTAAAAATGAAATAGTTTTATAATCAAGGTTTGTTGATGTATTCTGAAACTAGTAAACTTACCTAACCTTTTGAATGCCCTTCTTTTGATGCTTCCCCTTGTTGTGGGTTTTCTTCCATTAACGGTGAATTCTTCTGTTTAATTAATGTACAATATTATTTCACACAAATAATTAACCTTGCCAATATAGTGGTTTTTTCTTACCAAAACATGTATTAACAATCTTGGCAATTTTTGACATTACAAAACATTTTAGCTTACATGCCAGATTCTACATTATTTTTCTTTTTTTGAAACAAAACTCAACTATTTCAAGTTTTATCTTTATTCCCTTCTCTAAACGTTATTATTGAAGTATCTAGACAGCTCTTTCAGAAGGGCTTCATATTGCTTGAAGACTATATTCAGGGTAATCCTAGACTCTTTCAAAATACTCTGAAGAACTATAGGCAGAAGAGCCCTAGTGCTGACTAATCAAAAAGCAAAAGGCAAGACATGTTGGAAATGTAGTACTTGAACTATTCACTATCCTAAATGTTACTGGTGCATCCTGTGTAAATGGAAGCTGAACTGGACACCTGGTGCTTTTAACTAGGCATAAATTAAATGTCCTCTCACTGCAGGCATAGCATATCTATAGCTTATAATGCAGTGACATTTTAGTGAATAGGCCGTTTTGAACACTGTGCCTTGGAGTGTTTATTGAAGCTTTATGAAAAGTATTGATGTTTCCTTAGCATCCCTAAAGTTATGTCCATGCTTTAAAAAGTTTCTCTGTAGGAGAGAAATGGTATTTATACCGTGTTTTAAAATTCTGTAAGATGAGACATCCTAGCTGCTTTCCAGGCTTTTACACTATTAAGCCACTCAACTTGCCTATATGTTATTGGAAATACTTTTAAAGTTTGTGATGTGGTCATCTAGAAAGCCCTTTTGGGGAAACTTCACATTCCCAGTGTCATTGCCATACAACTTCATTAGAATTCTTGAACCACAGCTGAAACGAGCCTATTTTTAGTTTCCTGATACCATTTAGAACTTTAAGATTAAAGGTGGTGGGTAAAAACTTAAGGGGCCTTTCCATTATCTTAGGTTGCAGGAAACTTTGTAGTTTTTGAGGTTTAACACATTGGGTATCCCTAAATTAACAATCACTGTGCTAATGAGTGTAAAACATTCTTTTGCATTGATGGATTTTGTGCCTCCCTCCATTAAAAGCATAACAGCCATATAGTTGTCCTGTGATTTGTAAAACACCTTGTCACAAAATTTTATGAATGTGATATCCTTTGGTTAGGAGTACAGTTTAGAAACACTTGAACATAAAAAGTGTTTTTATATTCACTTAAATATCAATGTATTTTATGATTCTTGAATTAGCAAAGAATAGATTATTACTAACTTCCATTTTCTTTCTTGTACACTCTTCATATCTACTTTTAATTTTTTTTTTTTTTTTTTGCGGTACGCGGGCCTCTCACTGTTGTGGCCTCTCCCGTTGCGGAGCACAGGCTCCGGACGCACAGGCTCAGCCGCCATGGCTCACAGGCCCAGCCGCTCCGCGGCATGTGGGATCTTCCCGGACCGGGGCACAAACCCGTGTCCCCTGCATCGGCAGGCAGACTCTCAACCACTGCGCCACCAGGGAAGCCCCTACTTTTAATTTTTAATCTGCTGTTGCAGGTAAGATATTAAACTGCTTTTTGCTTTTTTTTTTTTTTAAACCAGAGGACTTCAGCTGAAGTTCAGTGCTTTTCTGCCAAATTCCTTCTAACTAGATGCATTCAGAAAGTCCCTACTTTACTTTCTCTAATCACAATAGCCACCAGTTGTTTAGTACTCACTATGTATATGTATAACATGCAGTGCAATCTTATTTAACTTCATTTCAAAGATGAGAAGACAAACTCAGAAATTAAATAACTTGTCCTTATTTTCTTTAGCTTGCTTTCCCAAGGCTTCCTAAAAACTTACAGCTCGTGTCTACGTCATCTCTTTTTTGAATTTTCCCCAGTAAGATGAGTTAACATGTACAGAATCACGATTGTTGCAGATTGTTCTAGCACAGTACACTAATGGTATAATGGTTAATCTGAAATATCTTGAGGTTGTGTAGTGTCAACTCTATTGGAGAAAAATTTTAACCTAGTTGCTAATGCTGCCAGTAGCCCTTCGTTTCAACACAAACAAACATGAAAACATGTTTTAGCCTAGTGGGGCAGAAACAAATGCCAAGAGTAACTTTGGAGACACCCACTATGTTTCTTTTATGTTGGAGTTATGACTTTGGTTCTGTTTTTACCCTTTATTGGGAATACAGGGCAGTATTATAGTCTTGGATTATTAAATGAACAAATGTGGTGATACAGCATTGACAAGCATGACCTGAATTCTGGGAGTAAGTGGTTTTCCAGTTCAGGGGGTAGGAGAAAAAAAACAGGTGCAAGATCTTCTTTAAAGGAGAAGAGAGCCACATTACTTAGCCACCAAAGGGTTTTAGCTTCAACTCATTAATGGCTGGAAGGAGTGCCAGTCCTGGTCAACTATCCATGATCTTCATCACAGCAAACTGGAATCTCCTTTTTCAAACTAGTTGCAGGTAAAAGAGTAAATGACTCCAGACTGACTTACAAATTGATCTGGATGACTGCTAAAGTGTCCTCTGTTCACCAGCTAGTAATCATCAGAGAGACTGTTGGAGCAAGGAGCCTCTCATGTGCTCCCAGTTATTATATAGCGCATAGAGGCTCGTAAGGGTTAGTCCTGCCAGGCCGCCTCGTGCCACCCCTCGAAGACCACCTGCAGAGGAAAAACAAGAAAATAACAGCCTTGTATTGCATACTGTCCTAGCATCACAGGGTTAACTAAGAGTTTCCTAAAGCTGAGACACACTGTTCATGTTTATGCAGATTCCATCCCAAACAGGAGAATAAGCTGTAAGAGTAATAAAAGAAACCAAGACTGAAGTTCAGGAGAGAGAGGATTACCTAAATCACTTGTTTAATATATAAACTATATTTTCATATTCACGTTTTTTTTCACTTTTAATTTCACAATTTGTATCTAAGATCATCAGCATAATTTCTTGACTTTTCTCAATCTGACTTGATCCTAGAACACTTCTGGACAAGATCTTATGCTTATCATTGAAGTCACAGCCAGATCAGTAATTCCCTGCTAGTCATAAAATTTGGAACTTGGGACTTCTCTGGTAGCACAGTGGTTAAGACTCCAAGCTCCCAATGCAGGGGTCCCAGGTTCAATCCCTGGTCAAGGAACTAGATCCCACACGCATACTCCAACTAAGAAGCCGGTGAGCCATAACTAAGGAGCAGACCCCCGGCTGTAACTAAGGAGCCTGCCTGCTGCAACGAAGACCCGGCGCAACCAAATAAATAAATCAATGAAGAAGAAGAAGAACTTAACTGGCACTGTCAACTGATTTAAGGCTGTATGTAAACACAGTGACACCCTCTTTGAAAACAGTATTAACAGCCTTTGGACTCTGCACAGGTCCTCTAAATATTAACTTTGAAGACTCAAGACAGAATGGTGGGTGATAAGATGGCTATAATCAAGCTTTTTTTTTTTTCGCTGTACGTGAGCCTCTCACTGCTGTGGCGTCTCCCGTTGCGGAGCACAGGCTCCGGACGCGCAGGCCCAGCGGCTGTGGCTCACGGGCCCAGCCGCTCCGCGGCATGTGGGATCTTCCTGGACCGGGGCACGAACCCGTGTTCCCTGCATTGGCAGGCAGACTCTCAACCACTGCACCACCAGGGAAGCCCCTATAATCAAGCTTTGAGTTAGATGTTGATGAAGCACCAACTCCCCTGTTGCCTATTCCTACCCTGATGTGTCAGAAAATCTCAACTAATGAGCAATGAGGCACTTAACACCATCATGCTAGTTTAAAAACATTCAAGGACTAGACTTTGAACTGTTTCTGCTTAACAACAAATGAACAATTTTTCATGTGGAAAAAGATTAGGAATAGATATTTCATTTGAAATGCAGAAACGAAAATGTTTCAGTCAGTTATCTGAAAATAGTCCCCAAGTCTAATAAGAGGAATGGGGGTACCCAGAGAAGCTTTTAAGAAATATTTGATGTTCTCTTACAGTTTCACAAATAAGTAGGGATCACAGACTTCAGGTGTAGCCTATATTGTACCTATGGAGTATTTGTTCCAAGTCACACATTAGGAAGGCAAAGAAAGGTCCAGTGGTTATACCTTATTATAGGCCCTTTAGCTACGAGCTAGTAAATTCCGTGAAATTCATGACACTGCTGAGTTAGAATGCTTCAGACCAACCCTTTCTGCAATCATTGTCTTGCCAGGTGGCTTCAGATGATAAATTAAAGGGCCACTCCCTCTAGGAGGCTCTCTAGCCTGAAGATTTAAGATAGCTGACCTGCTTAAGCTTCAACTATGAAGTGCCCTAATTATCTCTCTTAAACTGACCCAAACAGAAACTTCAGGCATCATCTGTAAACAGCTATCAAATATGTGGGAAGGAGGATCAGAAACAAAAAAAAATTAAATGGGAGATATCTCCTAGAAGTCTGCATCATCTCTTTATATCTTGCCACACAGACTAGGCATGCCAGTTGAATTTGCAACTGTATTCAGTGTGGTTGAAAAATTAGGAAAATGATATAGGGGAGGTAACTGAAAGCACAATAATTTCGCAGACACCATTTCCTGGGACCATACATTCAACTTCAGACTAAACTCCCCTGGACCTTTGGCCGATTACAGGTCCACAGGACTCTGAAGTCTGCCCACTGGTTTGGAATTGGCTGCAAACTGTTACTTTCAGTTGGCCTTTTGCTTTGAGTGTCCTAGGAACATGGTTTCTACTTGGCCATTTTAGAAGGATCTTCACACTACTCATCTATCAGATAGCAAGCCTCCCTGGATATAGGTACTAGGGGTAATAATGAAATTGGGAACTGGAAGTATTTAAGATTTGGGGGACATAAGTGGCACACTGTATCCCTTAAGAAAAATTTATCCCCTAGAAAGCCTTCTTTCTGACCAAAATGAAACAAACTTAGTTCAAATCAATTATGTTACTTCTCTGAAGGCTAGAAAAAAGTTGTTTCTAGCAAGAAGACACCAAACATACATAAGTGCTTGATTTACTAATAATCACAGTAACCCTGACTCAAGGGTAGCCTTTTATTACATGTTTTAGTTTTAATTCTTTCCATTAATTTCAGGGTTTTCCAGCTGGTTGATCTGTTAAAAGTTTGACAGCCTTGGCTTTAGGCTTTCTGTAATAAAACAACTTTTGCCCAACTAAACACAGGAAGTTGATTAGCAAATAAATTTTCTTTGAACACAGAGTAACCAAATGAGGCCAATGGTTAATCTCTATAAAGCAGAACAAACATGAGACTTGTGTGTCCGTTTTATCTTCTATCTTTTGGAACTTATACAACTCTTCTAGAAAGGGCAAATATCACCTCTTCTAAACCTGGGAAAATGAGGCCCAGAATATTTTTTGTTTGTTTGTTTGCAGTATGCGGGCCTCTCACTGTTGTGGCCTCTCGCGTTGCGGCGCACAGGCTCCGGACGCGCAGGCTCAGCGGCCATGGCTCACGCGCCCAGCCGCTCCATGGCATGTGGGATCTTCCCGGACCGGGGCACGAACCCGTGTCCCCTGCATCGGCAGGCGGACTCTCAACCACTGCGCCACCAGGGAAGCCCCGAGGCCCAGAATATTTTTAAACGCCTGATTTATGGGGTATAGAGCTGATCACTGGCAGAGCTAACACACTGAACTGATAATTATTTTAGCACAAGGGTCAGCACATTTTTCTTGAAACGGCCAGAAAGTAAATATTTTAGGCTTTGAGAGTGCAAAGGCTATGTAGGTACTTATATAACCATTAAAAATGTTAACTATTTAAAAATGTAAAATACATTCAGTGAAGAGACAGATATCTGGCCAGCAGGAGTCTGTGGCCCTTGCTTTAGAGGAACAGCCTTACATACACAGAGATGGCTACAAATTCCATTCAACAAATGTTTGTACTACTTAAATTTTTTTGTTAAAACTATTCTTTAAAACTGTGATAAAATACACATAACATAAAATTTACCATTATTAAGTGTACAGCTCAGTAGCATTAAGTACATTGGTGTTGGGCTACCATCATCCATCTCCAGAGAACTTTTTTCATCTTACAAACCCGAAACTCTACCCATTAAACAATTCCCTCCTCCCCTTCCCAATCTAATGCCTAATTTAATTTTTATTACGTTGATACATCTTTGCTCACTTTAATTTTTACTTTTATCAAAGTAGTCCATATAGATAATTTTAGAAGTCAAGATAGTACCAAAAGATTTTAGTGATGCACAACAGTCTGAGGTACTCATCATTCTTACCCTAATTCCTGGTTCCCAAAAGCAACTATTTTAATTCTTTGCTTTTTACCTGCATGTTTCTAAAGAACATCTTTATCTTGCTATTTCTTGGTATTTCAATCCTAGATATTGTCTATTGATTTCCTACTAGGAAAACTGTCAAGTCTCGTAAGAATTGTACAAAATGTGCTTATGGCAGAAAGGTTTATATGTTATCTCATTTACAACTCTCTGAAGGGAATAGTCACCCTTGTTTTATAGACAAAGAAACTCAAATTCAGACAAGTTACTCTCCTATTTACACATTTATTTAGGGATCCAGTGCTAGTCAAACTCAGTCTGACTCCAAAGCCCACTGTTTTTTTCAGCATACCAAATTGCCTCCAGCATAGAGAAAGGAGATTATCAGGGAAATTTCTTGAAAGGGGTACTAACAATTGAGCTGGGCCTTAAGGATGGACAGGATTTCAAATTTATCTGTTTGATCATATGACATGCGTGAGAAAGCTGTGGGAGAAAAGGCTGGAAAGATAGGTTAAGATTAGAACATGGAAGGCTAGGGTGAGAAGTTTGAATTAAGATAGAAAGGAAGTGTGTCATCATCACAGGCTCCTGGGTAGGGAGTATTAGAATTAAAACCATCCTTGAGGAGGATTAAGCTAGAAATAGTAAGTAGGTAAGAGACTGGAGGTAGAAGTCTAATGTCAAAATGGTCAACGGAAAATACTGTTAGAGAAGTTCAGGGCTTGTGATAAGGGCCTCAACTCAGGTGATGGGTGTGGTAAACTTCACAACTGATGGAATGAGAGGACAGAGAAAGAAAGGCAGAAATCAAAGGTGATTAGGCCTGCTTCCTGCTTCTTGTTTTTTCTTTCTTGGTTTTGTAACAGAGCAGAAGCAGTAGGTGGGACTTTGAACTGCACTTCCGCGCTTTCCTGGGCTTCCCGTACCACTGCCCCATGCAGTCCTTCCTTGCAATGCCTGCGCTTCCACGCAGGACCAAACTCACTAAAATATCCCAGCTGTTTTTGAGCCCCCACGTTACAGTGTCCTTTTAGGACTAGTCTTTTCGGTGGCTGTTTTTCTGCAGGTGGTAGGGAGTGCCCCAGACCCCTTTGAGAACCTTATGGAAGTTTTAAGAGGATTTGAAAACCCTGACTTAACATCTCCTGGTGTAAACTCTGTACTCAGGAGAAGGGTGAAAGTTTAACTCTCTGGAAGTTACAATAAACAATTTAAGGCCTGTAAGTAAATGGAAATGCTCTAGTACTCAGATAGTAAGAATTAAAGTCCAGGTAAGCCAAGTCTTTACACTGGCCTATAAAGTTCTATCATCTATATGATTTGGTCCCTTCCCACTTTTATCACTCCAGATTCTACTACTCTCCCGTTGCCTTTAACTCCCACTTCAGGGCCTTTGTTCTTGCTGTTACCTAAATTGCTCCCTCCAGACATCTACCTCACACTCTCTCATCTGTCCACCTTTGGTCAGATATCACCTTTTCCTTGAAGGGTGTCTTAAAACACCTTGGTACATACAGTTTTGCATGTATGCCTTCGTGTGGGATAAACTGCTGAAAATTACATGACTTGAGCAAAGGATCTACATATTTAAAATAGTAATAACTAATGCCAAATTGCTCTTCAAAGTCCTTGCTTACCTTTGCCAATAAGCATCATCTACCATCACTTTTTAAAAGCCAGGTTGTGAAAAATATTACCTTAATGTTTTATTTTTGCTTTTCCCTGGTTGCTTGTGAGCAAACTTCAATTGTTTAAAGCCCCTGAAGGGCTTTGTCATATCCTTACTCCACTTTTTATTGGGTTGTTGGTTTAAGTGATTTGTTGGAATGTTTTACACATTATGGCAGTTAGCTCCTTGGAAGAATGCTGATGCCAGTAATAGAAATAAAGAAGTCATCAAGAGGATGTTTGTGGCACATTAAGTTTAATTTTGAAGGCCTGGCATTCACTGAGAAGTAGTACCTTTTAACAATAACCCTGATAATTGCTTAATTTGAAGAACTGTATTTGTTTATCTTCTTACTTTTACTTAGCTTGCTTTTATAAGGTGACTTTTTTGTTTATCTTCTTACTTTTACTTAGCTTGCTTTTATAAGGTGACTTTCTCATGGAAGGCACCGGATTAACAGGTACGGAATTTTCTGCGAGGGGGGAAAGAGGCACCCATATTTTTTGGTTTCTGAGGCCTTGTTTCCTGAAGATAAGTGATCAGGTCTCTTCAACATTCCTAAACTTATGCATGATAGCAAAACTACAGCTGTTCTCATTCTAGTAAAATACTGATCATTAGATTTTCACACGGCATAGGAAACCTAATAATGACATTTCACACGCTCTGAAAAATACTTACAGAGTTCACTAAATAAAGCATTAGATCTGAAGTAAAACAACACCATCAGATTTATTCCTTTAGCCTCTTTTTGGTCTGACAACTACCCACCTTCTTATGTATTTTCCCTCATGGTTTTTCTTTCTACAAAAGTAGCTTCCATGTCTAAATTGAATCACATTGCTTTCATTCTAAACTCCTTCCTTTAAAAAAAAAGAAAAAAATTCCTATTTTAGAAAAGTAAACTGGGGATTGGAAAGATTTTAGGTCAATAGTAATTAACCATTCTCTAAATGTAAACTTCTTTCCTTAATGGTTTATGCTGATTCTAGACTAAAGAGTGCCTAAACTCTTTTCCAAATCCTTGAATCTAGAAGTTTTACAAATATTCCTGCCACACAAAACTCATAATTCTGTGCTCTGTCTTAAGTAGAGTGTAAACCAGAAATCAGTAAGACACTGATTTGCCTTTGTTAGAGCAATTTTGATGCGCTGAGTTAATAAATTGTTCAGCCAGGAACTACGAACCAATGTTGGAATTCTGGGTCAGATTATTTACCTCTTCTATGTTCCCCAATTGCAGTGGAAACTGAAATCTACTTGTCACCTGACATAGAATTAATGAATATTCTTTTTTGCCCTTTCTCTTCTGAGCCAAGAGCCTACTCTTCCATAATTGATGTTGGAGGTGTCCCAGGTGGTGTTATAAATGCTATTTCCCACCTCCCCCACCCAAAAAAAAAAATGCTATTCCCGCAAGGAAGTTCTGGACACAGAAAGCTAGGCTCTCCTTTTCTGGATTATACCAAGTATTCAGCCTTTCCCTTTTTATCTTTTTTTTTTTTTTGCGGTACGCGGGCCTCTCACTGTTGTGGCCTCTCCCGTTGCGGAGCACAGGCTCTGGACGCGCAGGCTCAGCGGCCATGGCTCACAGGCCCAGCCGCTCCACGGCACGTGAGATCTTCCCAGACCGGGGCACGAACCCCTCGTCCCCTGCATCGGCAGGCGGATGCTCGACCACTGCGCCACCAGGGAAGCCCCCTTTTTATCTTTAAAATACGTGTAATATGTCTTAAACGAGATGGTAATTCAGTACATTTTTAAACTCAGGGCTGCCGTCAACACAGGAAATGCCGTAATGGCTTACCTTGAGCAAGAAAACGGGGATTGGTGGGAACTGAGCTGGAGCTTCAATGCCATCCACTGGGGTAGCTGCTCCCCAACCTCAGCTCCAGCCATCTCCCACCACGCATAACGTGAGCTTAGTGTCTTCCATTTGTTCAAAAGAAGCTAAAATTTCCAGACTTTTGTGTGAAATCTCCTGGTTTTTAAATTTTAATTAGATTTTTAATAAACATTGTTTGGGCCAACTAAACTCTTGATGGCTGAGTGCCACCCTTGTGGTGCCAATTAGGGTTTTCAATTCCTTTGTACGATCCCGAAGATTTTCAATGTGGAAGTATTTTTAGATTTTAACAAGGTTCTTCTATGCCAAGGTAACACTTTCATGGACATAAAAGGTATTTACTGTCTTACTCTACCTGGGAGCTCTGTTGATGTGCGTAAGCACACGCACGTGTTGCAGAAAATATTGCGAGCTCTTAAGAAGAAAATTCCCAATGTGATCCATTTTCAAAATTAAAAAAGCCTCTTACTCTCAGTTATATTAGCAAATTTTGGATTTTACAATTCTGTTGAGACTTCTCTCATTTCTTTACAGTAAAAATGAGGCCAAAATGCTACTTGATATTTGTGATAGAGGAATTACATAAAAACGAAATTAGTTAATCAAGTGTCTAAAAGCATAATAAAGCAATCAAACAAATAAAAGTAGTTTTCAGAGGCTTGAGTATAGAACATATGTAGTTTAGGCAATTTAAAACAGAAATGTGAGAAAAATCTGGGGCTGTCACTAGTTATATGATCTTTTAAGAAAGATCATCTTAATACCGTGCTCATCTATAAAATTGGGGTGTGATGATTATCACTTCACAAAGTTTTAAATGAAACAAGTTATATTAACTGATTATTGCTGAGAGTGTAATCATAACTCAGTGAATGTTAATTTCTTTTCCATCTTAGAGGAGAATTTGATATTTGATCTTCATCCAGTTAATTTTGATTCAACTCTCAGGGTTTTGATTTTTTTTTTTCCCCTAAAACTGAATGGTATTTAGTCCACCCATGTTCATAACAGCATTATGCACAGTAGCCAAAGTGGAAAAAACCCAAGTGTCCATTGACAGATGAATGAATAAACAAAATGTGGGACAAACGTACAATGGGGTATTATTCAGCCTTAAAAAGGAAGGAAATTCTAACACATGCTACAACATGGATAAACCTTGAGGACATTACGCTAAATGAAATAAGCCAGTCACAAAAAGAAAAATACTACATGATTCCACTTACATGAGGTACCTAAAGTAGTCAAATTCAGAGAGATAGAAAGTAGAATGGTGGTTGCCAGGGGCTGCAGAAGGGGGAAATGGCAGAGTTGTTGTTTAATGGGTATAGGGTTTCAGTTTTGCAAGATGAAGAAAAGTTCTGGAGATTAGCTGCACAAAAATGTAAACATACTTAAGATTACTGAACTATACACTTAAACGGTTCGGATGGTCAATTTTATGTTATGTGTATTTTACAAAAAATAAAAACCAAAATCCCAAACCACGAGATGGCAGAGAACATTATACTACAAAATAAAAAATTATGACTGTAGTTTAAAAAGTATGGATAAAAAGCATACTTCAACTGTATTAAGAGACAGCTTCACCATTTAATAGCACCTACCTGTAGATTTATACAACATGCCCGTCATGGTTCCAGCTGCTACAGTGTTGAGGTCGTCTTCTGCACCTCGTGTTTTTTCAATGATGACACCAAATGCACTATAGAGCAAAGCTATAGGGGAAATGGAACTGATCAGTAATAAAAATGTAAACTGAAAGTCAGTGTGGCAATTATATTTAAATAAATGTATTCTACAGACATTATAAGTATTCACAGACATATAAACAATGATCACTGGAACACTGTTTGTAATAAAAAAGGCCTAGCAACGAATAAAATGACCTTCAAGAGGGGACTGATCCAGAAAGAGACTTTCTACATAATGGAATACTAGGTACTCACTTAAAACGCAGGAAGAGCTCTATTCACTAATATGTAAAAAAGCAGGCACATGTGTGTATGACTCTGGATATGCAAAGAAAATGTTTGGAGAGATTCAGAAGAAATTTATTAGCTATTTATGGAAAGTACTACTGGGGAGTCCCAGGAAGAATATCTTTAATTTTCACTTCCATTTTATTCGTAACAGCTGTACTTTGGGTTTAGAAACAAAAACAAAACACATGTATTTCTATTCTAAGAAAAATATGACTTCCAGAAACGTGAGATCTGGTTCCTGCACATGTAAAAACCCTAACACTAGCACTATTTAGTTTTAACAAGATCTTCCCCCAAACTACCATTCTCTTATGCCTGTAAAGACTGATTAGCCATGAATGCATTAACCCCTCTCCTTACCCTTTCTCAAAATTATAGCCACATTTGACCCCTCAAAATTATACCAAACTCAGCCTTACAAGTCCTCTGCTGTGATGTTTTTATACTTCTATAAGGGCTCTTCTTCCCATTTCAATTTATTTAATTGAAACTAAACTTGAGCAGAACACTGTGACCGGTCACATTACAAGGGAAACATACAGGGTGACTGGCCACCCCAGTCTGCCCAGAATCGAGGGTTTCCTGGAACATGAACTTGAAGTGCTACAACTGAGAAAGTCGTGGGGAGACCAGCACGACTAATTACTCTGGGCACACAGGTACAAAGGAGGGTGACTGTGCTTGGTTGAAGGGCACTGGGGTCATGGGCAGCATATGGAAGCAGCCATTTACTAGGATCCCAAATGCAAATCTGACTTCACAGGGTGAAACTGCACTGCTTCCAAAGCCCATGACAAGGCTAGGATCTCACTCTGTTACACAGAGGCTTTTCCTATTTTTTCAACAAGATGCCTACATTTTCTCTTACTTAATCTGTCACAAGTAAAAGATTTTCAGACTTTCAAATAAAGTAAACTTTGGATTAGGGCATAAGTGCCATAAATAGGCTTATTATAAGTCATGAGTAATCAAAAGAGTCAATCATTCATGAACATTACAGTATGAAAGCATTTGGTCCTAAGTACTACTAAATTATCCCTTCCTTAGAACTGCAAATGTTTTCAACGTCTACAAAGGCCCTATTACAATTCTGGCAATTAAGTCTGGGAAATCTAATTAGGTAAACGGAATGATGAATGGTCTGTTAGGAAAACATATCAGGACGGCTGGATTAATCTATCATATCTTACTACAGGAACTTGAACCTCTCCTAACAAACAAAACCATTTGCCTTGAACCTAAATTATTTTAATTTCATTTAGTTAAAACATGATTTTATTTGGTGTCTTCCTGAGACAGGAGAGTATGCAGTGCTTAAAGCGTTTAGAAATGAATGTATTACCACAATGGTATTAGCAGGTGGGATTCTTTTGTTATACAGTTTATGGTCTTCTCCTAAGTGGTATCTATACTACTCACCAGAGTGGATTTTTTTTTTTTTTTTTTTTGCGGTACGCGGGCCTCTCACTGTTGTGGCCTCTCCTGTTGCGGAGCACAGGCTCCGGACGCGCAGACTCAGTGGCCATGGCTCACGGGCCCAGCCGCTCCGCGGCATGTGGGATCTTCCTGGATTGGGACACGAACCAGTGTCCCCTGCATCGGCAGGCGGACTCTCAACCACTGCGCCACCAGGGAAGCCCACCAGAGTGGATTTAAACATAATTTTTAACATCCCAGGACCAGGATTTTAGTTGATCAAACTGTTCATAATACATGTACATTCTTTCTTTGCAGTATTAATAATTTATTAAAAAGTGAGATATCTACTTACCCAGAGAACCTAGAGTATTAGCCCAAAGTGCCCCTTGCCTCGTCACCATATTCAAGATCCTACCAGGGCAGAAAGAGAAAGAATCTGTATTTAGAACCAGTATTCCTTTAGTATTTAGAAAAACCATAATAATAGCAATTTTAAATGTATAAACGCAATCCACAAAGTTTTCTTAATTTTAAAACTTAACACCTCCTCAGAATTCATAGGGTAGCTTTTACTTTATATAAATATAAATGAAGGTTAGATTAAAAACTCCAGGGCTTCTCTGGTGGCGCAGTGTTAGCGAATCCGCCTGCCGATGCAGGGGACGCAGTTTCGTGCCCCGGTCCGGGAAGATCCCACATGCCGCGGAGCGGCCGGGCCTGCGACAAACAGACAAACTAGCTTATAATTAAGTTTCTTATGTGTGGGGGGTAGTATGTATACTTAGAATGTTAAGTAGAATCAAAGAGTGGAATATCATGAAATATAAAGCAAAATTAAAGACAAATACTCAAAGGAAAAAGTCATCTAACTAGAATACATGAAGAAAGTGCACTCTGTGTCTGCTCCCAGACTAGAACTAAGCAGCCAAAGTGAATGCTTAGCACACTCTCAAGGAAGCACAGCGCTGCCCTCATCCAGTGCCAGACATCACCAGAACAGTGACGGAGGCAACTGGAGGAAGAAGACAGAACACTGCTCTCCCAGCAGTGTAACACTGTCACAGGAATCGTTCTGTCCTGACAGCTGACTACTGCTGGAGATGATAGAATTACAACAACAAACAGTAAAAGAACTCATTTAATTAAAGCACTCATTTAAATTAATGTTCAGTAATAACAAAAATCTGTATTACTTTTAAAGGATTATTTAAAAAATTAGCAATGATTACAAATATTATGTTACACATTTAATTAATCTAATTATGGTACATATTTACTAATATATTAAGTTTAGCACGTAATTGTTTTTCATTTATAACAAGCATCTAAAACAATTAATTTTCATTACTGTATTGCTGGTGGCACTGCAAATTGCCAAAGTCCTTTGGAATGTGATCGGGCAACATAACGTCCACTTAACTGGGCCCTTACCTACTTCCCACTTTAACCATCTCTCAATAGATTAAAGGCAGAAAGTAAGGAAACTTATCCAAAATCTCAAAACAGTAAGCAATGAAACTGGGCTTTGAAACTACATAGATTTGTCTGGCCTGAAACCCAATTACCTTTCCATTTTTAAAATGCTATCTCTCTATTTGAAAGATCAGAATGATTATACTAAAAAATGGTATGTAAGATTTTAAAAATCTGACTTAACAAAAAACAAAAAAAAACCAAAAAAATCTTACTTCAGAAATGCAAACCAATTTGACTCTCCTCCAAAATTAGTAACTATGACGGTTTTAAGAAACAAAGGTTATCTTTTCTAAGAGACCTTCCACTTTCAAATTGGTGTTCAGTGATATGATGCTGGGGATTTGTTTCAAAATAATATGGAAGGGAAGAAGGAGGTGGGACACAACTGGTCCTGGTGCTGGTTGATGGTTGTTGAGCTTGGGTTATAGTTCATAGATGTTCACTGTACTACTTTCTCTACTTTTGTATAGATTCAAAATTATCCATAATACAAAAAGTAAAAAAAAAATTGGAGTAAAGAACGAAGAATACTAAGAATATAAATACAAAAATATTCAAGGATCTGAGCTTGTAAAGCAAGGGCAGTGATCCATACAGTAGTAGGAATATGAAAAACTTGACAGGCCTTCAGGTTTCCCAAGGTCCAATTCTAACACACTGCTGCTATCTGCTGGCTAAGAAACATGTAAGGAAAATGGAGCTTAAAGTGTCCTAAAATAGGGCTTCCCTGGTGGTGCAGTGGTTGAGAGTCCGCCTGACGATGCAGGGGACACGGGTTCGTGCACTGGTCTGGGAAGATCCCACATGCCGCGGAGCGGCTGGGCCCGTGAGCCATGGCCGCTGAGCCTGTGCTCCGTGACGGGAGAGGCCACAACAGTGAGAGGCCCGCGTATCGGAAAAAAAAAAAAAAAAAAGTGTTGTAAAATAAAAACCACGAGCCGCTGAAGAACACATACTGTGTGATTCCACTCATATGAAGCATAAAAACATGCAAAACTGAACAATATATTATTTAGGGAACAGCAACAGGAACTGGTCATGTTTATTCCTTAAGCAGGGTGAAGATACATGTTATATACACTTTATGACCTTAATTGCACTTTCCCTTCTTTGCAAACTTCAGTTTCCTAAGAGAACACTGTCTTACTCCTTTTGGAACCACCTCTAAGTTCTAGGGATTTCATTTAAATTTTCTGCACCTTTGCACTTAAGGAGAGTGAAGTCAATGAGAAGCTCAAGTCAAATGTCGGCAGATTTAGCAATTACTCTTATGTGCTTCTTATTTCTTCACTTATGATGTCCTATGGTTTTGCACACCCCTGAACAATCCAAATAATGTACTAATAATTCAACAATTTGAAAAGCATGTTATATAGGCCTGCAAAATGGAACAGGTGTAGCTGAGATAGCTCCAGCTGACTGAGGGACACTGACTTAAAAATCACTCCTTCTAAAAGCTTAGACCCAGGACTTAATTCCTAAATTCCTTTTATTTTGAATAAGGGAAAAATAAAACAAAACACCAGACAAAAAAAAAAAAAACTGACCAAGAAGTATACCAATACTCTAAACAACTGTAATCTCAAGGTTGTGCTCATCAAGCCAACAAAGTAGAGATTAATATTCAAACATCACTACATCATTACATGAGACTTACTGTACGTTTCTTGGTTTGGACCAGGCCATGTTCTGGGTTTCCTTCAGTCCTAGCCGTAGACCATTCATTGCCCCAAATGCAGCCCCTGGCAAATCATAGTAACAATTCATTCAAATAATCATCTATATATTAAAGAACAACTATACTTCTGATTCTTTTTCATTTTTAATAATAAGAAAAATGTAAATAATGATTTTCAAAAAACCCTGAAGGTGATATTTCAATTGCCTTTGCTTTTAAGCACCTCTGACTACTTGGATTGAGGATACTTAAAAAAACATATATAAATACCAACCTGTCATACAACATCCTCCAATGGTAAAGAAGGCCAGTTCAAATCTGCCCCGGGTTTTATTAGCTCCAGTTGGTAAAATAAACTCATCTGTATCCTACAGGGATAACAATGAAAACCAAGTTGAGCTCCCCTTAAGACACAGTACTTGCAAAGTGTTTAATTTTTCAAAGGAGTTTTTCACAGAATGTAAATCCGTAAATTAACTAAAACTCAACTATAACTAGTCAAACAAAAGTAAAACTTTCTGCAACAATAGGAACATGTAAATCAAAATGAAATGAAATATACAACATATATAGTTATGCTCATTAGTTCTTAGGAGAGATTCTTGCCCAGAACTTTGCATCTCAATGTAAGTTTGAGAGATTATAGGAAATTTGCCTTCATGATAAATTTGAAAGTTTAGGAAGGCCATCTCTAGAGAAAGGTAAACAAAGCTATGAGAGATAACAGAATACCAGTCTGGAAGGAGAAAATAACTTTCACTCTGTGGCTACTATTTATCCAGCACCATTTTACTATATGAAAGACCAATGATCATAAAAAATGAGCAGAAACTATAAAAGTACAACAGTTTGGATCACTTACGCCTTAACAATTCTTAACTGGTTGTTTGCAGGGCATATATTCCTTTGATAATCTTAGAAAGCTTACTCAATCTACCTTCTAGTAAATGCGTACACAAAATTTGGTATGAACCCCCTGAAGGTCAGCCAAGAATCCTAGATTGAGAAGTGCTACTGTAAGATCACAATAGGATTGATTTCGCAATACAATCCACTTTTTTATGATGAACAAATAGAGTTTTGCCAAGCTTTCCATACAAAAATGGTTAAAATGAGCCCCTGAAGGATAGCACACACCCTTAGCAAAAACCACTAAGAAGTAAACATCCCTTTGGCAAATACTGACCTTTGGTAATAAATGCATTCCTGATTAGGAAAACTGTACCTCTGCACTGATTTTTGATTTCTGGCTTGGGCAAATGTTCTTACCAAAAACTGTACAATAAACAAGCCCATGTACTCTCATCACACAGAAACGGTCTGTTGGGCAATGATAAGCAAACTCTGAAAAATTCAGTGTCTAAATATATTTATTATACATAGATCTGTAAATTCTGGGTGTTTCCTGACTTTTCAATTAATAACTTAGTTTTAAATTGTGCTTCCTGTTTGAGGTTTTTAGGAATGGTACATTTAAAATGATGAGGTAAATAATTATCCTTCAATCCAGAAATGGATCACTAACTACACATAGGAAATTAAAAAAAAGATGGTCATGATTAACACTGGTAAGTATTGATACAAGTGCATGTCATCACCGACTCACCATTCTTCAGCTAGTGAGTCAACCTTGCATTCCTGAGATATCCAACAACTACTCTTTGAAGCTTGATGTTGTAAACTGAGCTTTAAAAAAAACCTACTATTTGCAACTTTATATGTGTTGAATGAGCAACTTCTCCAAACTGAAAAAACAAAACCCACAAAAACAACCAACCAAAAACCAAGGCTAATAAACCTTAAAATGTATAGCCCCCTAATTTCAAATGTTTGTATTCATCAGACCACTCTTATTTTCATAGGCTTTTGAATAACCTGATCTAATTAAATAAACTCAGGTGGTATTTTTTCCCCAAAATGTACAGATTTGGTTCAAGATTTCAGTAGAAAGATTCCCACTTTACACTTCCATTTACACTTAACTTAGTATTAATGACCTCTTATAACTTTGTAACTACTCACTCCAATATTTTTTATTGGGGTACTTTTAAAATTAATTACTTGTTGCTTTTATTTATGTATTTATTTTTAATTTTATTTATTTATTGGCTGCGTTGGGTCTTCGTTGCTGCACCAGGCTTTCTCTAGTTGTGGTGAGCAGGGGCTACTCTTCGTTGCAGTGCGCGGGCTTCTCACTGCGGTGGCTTCTCTTGTTGCAGAGCACAGGCTCTAGGTGCATGGGCTTCAGTAATTGTGGCTTGCAGGCCCTGGAGTGCAGGCTCAGCAGCAGTGGCGCACGGGCTTAGTTGTTCCACAGCAGATGGGATCTTCCTGGACCAGGGCTTGAACCCATATCCCCTGCACTGGCAGGCGGATTCTCAACCACTGCACCACCAGGGGAGCCCTACTTGTTGCTTTTAAATATAAATCTTTAATTTGTGCTGTGATCACTGCTCCTTCTGATCACAGAAGTGTGTACAAAGAAGCAGGCAGCCATTGTTGTTGTACCCTCTCCACCCCCACTTATTCCAGGGGCTTTAAAGAAGAGCTGGGAGCTGGTCTCCTTGCTTCTTCCCCGTTCGTGAACTAGACATTAAAGACTAGAACATTCAAAAGCAACTGCATAAAAAGGAAAAATTAGAAAGTGACAACACACACCCAGGAAAAAGTGTAGGCTCAGAAAAGAACTGAGAAGAGCTTAAGTTTACATTTCAGGCTTGTCCTTGGCACACAGGCAGACTGTAATAATAATAATAAAAACCAATAACCAAATAAAAGCAAATCTTGGGGAAGGGGGTGAATCTGATTTCCAGAGTTAACCATATTATTAGAGTCAAACGTCCAGTTTTCAATAACAAAAAATCACAAGGCATACAAAGAAATAGGAAAGCATGGCCCATTCAAAGGAAAAAAATAAATCAACAGAAATGTCCCTAAAAAAGACCTGATAATAGGTCTACTAGGCAAAGACTTTAAAACAAGTGTCATAAAGATGCTCAAAGAACTTAAGGAGATATGGAGAAAGTCAAAACATGTATGAACAAAATGGAAACAAAGAAATAGAAAACCTAGAAAGAAACCAAAAAGAAATTCTGAAGCTGAAAGAACGGCTGGAAAATTCACTAAAGGGATTCAAAGGCAGATTCGAACGGGCAGAAGAAAGAATCACTGAACTTGAATACAGAATAGAAATTATTGAGTCTTAGGAAAAGGAGGAAAAATGATTGAACAGAAGTGAACAGAGCCTAAGGGATCTGTGGGATACCAGAAAGCAGACTAACATACAGACCTTGAGTTATAGAAGGAAAGAGAATGTTTGAAGAAACAATGGCTGAAAACTTCCCAAATCTGATAAAAGAGATGCAAATGAACATTCAAGAAGCTCAATAAACACCAAGTAAGATACATTCAAAGAGACCCATACTGAGACATGTTAAAATCAAACTTTCGAAAGGTAAAGACAAAGAGAGAATCTTGAAAGCAGCAAGAGAGAAGCAAGTTATCACATACAAGGATCCTCAATAAGATTAACAGCCGATTTCTCAAGAGAAACTTTGGAGGCCACTAGACAGTGCACTGATATATTTAAAGTGCTAAAAGAAAAAACTGTCCACCAAGAACCCCATGTTCAGCAAATCTGTCCTTCAAAAGTGAAGGAGATATTAAGAAATTCCCAGATAAACAAAAGCTGAGAGTTCATGACCACTAGACCTGCCCTGCAAGATATGATCAAGGGACTCCTACAAAGTAAAATGAAAGGGCACTAGACAGTAACTCAAAGCCTTATGAAGGGATAAAGATATTAATAAAGGCAAATACATGGACAATTATAAAAGTATTACTGTAACTCATGCTTTTGACTCCACCTTTGTTTTCTACATAAAGTTTAAAGCATTTAAAAGAATTATTAGATTATGTTTTTGACCACATGATGTGTAAAGATATAATTTTGTGACATCAACAATTGAGAGGGGCAGGGACAGCTGGTAAAGGAGCAGCATTTTTGTATGTTACTGAAGTTAAACTGGTATAAATTCAAATTAGTGTTATAACTTTAGAAAACAGCTACAGAATACATTTTTAAAAAAGGTTATGAGAAAGGAATTTAAACAATTCCCTACAAAAAAAATCAAATAAACACAAAAGAAGATATTAATGCAGGAAGGGAGGGACAAAAAAGAAAATGAATAGCAAAGTGCCAGAAATCTCTCCTCATCAGTAAACTTTAAATATAAATGGATTCAACTCTCTAGGCCAAAAGACAGAGATTAGCACAATGGACTAAAAAACATGATCCATTTATATGCTGTCTACAACAGATTCACTTTACAGCCAAAGACACAAAAAGATTGAAACTGAAAGTATGGAAAAAGATATTCTACACAAATAATAACCAAAAAGGAGCAGAGTGGCTATACTAACATCAGAAAATATAGACTTTACAGCAAAAAAGTTTACAAGAGACAAAGAAGGACATTATATCAATAAAAATATCAACACAGCAAGAAAATATAACAATTATAAACATTTACTTACCTAGTAACAGATCATCAAAATACATTAGGCAAGAATGATGGAATTAAAGGGAAGAATAGAAAGTTCTATAGTAACAGTTGGAGATTTCAAAATTCCACTCTCGATAATGAATAGTTAACTGTTATAACCAGACAGAAAATAAGGAAACAGAGGAGTTAACACATTAAGTCAACTAGATCTAACAGACATATGCAAAACACTCTACCCAACAATGTACACATTTTTCTCAAGTGCGCATAAGTCATTTTCTAGGATAGACCATATGTTAGGCCACAAGTTAAGTTTAAATAGATTTTAAAAGACACCATACGAAGCACCTTTTCCAACCACAATGAGATGAGTTAGAAATCAGTAACAGAAGTAAAACTGGAAAATTCACAAATTCGTGGAAATCAAAAAAAACACCTCCTTAAACAATCCATGCATCAAGGAAGAAACCACAAGGGAAATTAGAAAATACTTGAGATGAGCAAAAAAGAAACACAAACACCAAAACTTGTGAAACTCAGTGAAAGTGGTGCTAAGGGGGACATTTATAGCTATAAATGCCCACATTAAAAAATAAAAAAGACCTCAAATCAAAAATCTAACTTTACAACTTAAGGAACTAGAAAAAGAAGAAACTAAAGCCAAAGCTAGCAGAAGGAAGGACATATTAAAGATTAGAGCAGGGATAAATGAAATAAATTACTAGAATCAGAAATGAAAGTGAGGACATCACTACTGATTCTACAGAATTTAAAAGGATTATAAGAAAATGTTATTAACAACTGTATGCCAACAAACTGGATGCCCTTGAAGAAATGTACAAATTCCTAGAAATACAAAACTCACCAAGAAACAGAAAATCAGAAGAGACCCATACTAGTAAGGAGATGGAATCACTTATAAAAAAACTCACAACAAAGAAAAAGCCCAAAAGCCCAAAAGCCCTGGATTTGATGGCTTCACTGGTAAATTTTACCAAACATTTAAAGAACTAACACCAATCTGGGGGTTCCCTGGTGGACTAGTGCTTAGGATTCTGGGCATTCAGTGCCATGGCCTGGTTCAATCCCTAGTCAGGGAACTGAGATCCCAAAAGCTGTGTGGCAGCACAGCCAAAAAAAAAAAAGAAAAAAAAGGACTAACACCAATTCTTCTCAAACTTTTCCAAAAAACTGAAGTGCAGGGAATACTTGGAACACTTCATAACTCTTTGTATGAGGCCACCATTATCATACCAAAGCCAGACAAAGACACTACAAGAAAAGAAAACGGCAGACCAATACCCCTTATGATCACTGATGCAAAATCTTCAACAAAATTCTAGGAAACCAAATCCCACAGCATATTAAAAGGGTCATACATCATGACCAAGTGGGATTCATTCCTGGGATGCAGGATGTTCCAACAAATGAAAACTGATCAATGTAATAGACCATATTAACAGAATGAAGGGAATGATCACCTCAGTTGATGCAGAAATAGTATTTGACAAAATCCAACATACCTTCATTGATAAAAACACTCAACAAACTAGGAACAGAAGGAAACTACCTCAACATAATAAAACCCATATATGAAAAACCCACAGCAAATACCATACCCAAAGATGAAAGACTGAAAGCTTTTCCTCTAAGATCAGGAACAAGGCAAAGGATGCCCATTTTTTCTGCCACTTCTATTCAACACAGTATTAGACATTCTAGTTTGAGCAATTAGGCAAGAAGAAATAAAAGGCAACCAAACTAGAAAGAAGTAAAATTTTCTTTTTTCACAGATAATCTTATATGTAGAAAATGCTAAAGACTGCACCAAAAAAAAAAACCCTGTTACAACTAAATAAGTGAATTCAGCAGAGTAGCAGGATACAAAGCCAACGAAAAAATCAGATGCACGTCTACAAACTAACAGTGAACAATCTGAAAAGGAAATGATGAAAACAATTCCACTTACAATAGAATCAAAAAGAATAAAATACTTAGGAATTAATTTAACCAAGGAGGTAAAAGTCTTGTACAAGAAAACTACAAAACTTTCTGGAAGTAACTTAAAAAGACATAAAGAAATGAAAACATATCCCATATTCATGGATCAGAGACTTAATACTGTTATGATGTCATTATTACCCAAAACAATCTACAGATTCAATACAATTCCTATTAAAATAAGAATTGACATTTTTGCAGTAATAGAAGAACCCATCTCAAAATTCATATGGAATTTCAACAAACCCCAAATAGCCAAAACAATCTTGAAAAAGAACAATTCTGGAGGACTCACACTTGCTAATTTCAAAACTTACCAAAGCTACAATAAACAAAACAGTGTGGTACTGGCATGTAGACCAGTGAAATGGAAGAGAGAGCCCAGAAATAAACCCTTGTACATATGGTCAAACAATTTCTGGACCATTCCAAGAGGAAAAGACAGTCTTTTCAGCAAACAGTACTGTGAAAACTGGACATACACATGAAAAAGAGTGAAGTTGGACCTTTACCTAACACCATATACAAAAATTAACTCAAAATGGATCAAAGACCTAAACGTAAGACGTAAAATTATAAAACTCTTAGAAGAAAACACAGGGGAAAACTTTGTGACAATGGATTTGGCAATGATTTCTTGGATATGACACCAAAGGCAAAGGCAACAAAAGAAAAAATACAAATATTGGCCTTCATGAAAATTTAAAACTTTTGTGCACCAAAAGACAACATCAACAGAGTAAAAAGGCAACCCACAGAATGGGAGAAAATAATTGCAAATCATGTATCTGATAAGGGGTTAATTAGAATCTATAGAGAACTCCTAAAATTCAACAACAAAAAACCAAATGAACTGATTCAAAACTGGACAAAGGACTTGAATAGACATTTTTCCAAAGAAAATACACAAACAGCCAAGAAGCACATGAAAAGTTGCTCAACGTGGCTAATCACTAGGGAAATGCGAATCAAAACTATAATGAGTTGCCACTTCACACTCATTAGAATAGCTATTACCCAAAAAAACCCCAGATAATAACAAGTGTTGGTGAGAATGTGAAGAAACTGGAACCCTTGTGCACTGCTGGTGGGAATGTAAAATAGTACATCTACCGTGGAAAACAGTATGGCAGTTCCTCAAAAAATTAAAAATACAATTACCATATGATCCAGCAATTCTACTTTTGGGTATATAATCAAAAGAATTGAAATGATAGTCTGGAAGAGATATTTATACACCAAAGTTCATAGCAGCACTATTCATTATAGCTAAAACATGGAAGCAATCCAAGTGTCCATTGGACAGGTGAACGGATAAGCAAAATGGAATATTATTCAATGGAATATTATCCAGCTTTAAAAAGGAAGGAGATTCTGACACACACTACAATACAGATGAGCCTTGAGGACATTATGCTACATGAACTAAACCAGTCACAGAAAAATAAATACTGTATGATTCCACTTCTTTGAGGTACTTAAGAGTATTCAAAAATCAGACAGAAAGCAGAAGGGTTGCCAGGAGCTGGGGGAAGGGTGGAAAAAGGAGTTATTGCTTAATGGGTGTACAGTTTCAGTTTTACAAGATGAAAAGCATGGAGCTGGTAGGTGTGATGCTACAATATTAGGAATGCATTAAATACCACTGAACTGTACAGTTAGAGATAGTATATTTTATTAGTGTATTTTATCACAACTTTAAAAAATGGAAAAAAACAACCAAACCCCAAAATCCTTTAATCAACTAGTATCAGGAAGAGATGTAAGCCAAATCCCCAGAGTTTGTGAGGGAAAAAAGGGTGAATGAAGACCAGAGACTTGGTGCCTCCAGATGCACATATCGCAGATCAAGTCAACATAGGTACTTGGGGTTATTTTTTTAAGTGGTAAGATAAAGGACCAAATTAGTAAAATCATAAAAGGACTAGTCTTAATCTTACCTGCACGAGATACCGTGGATCCACATTTAAATAAGGAGACAGAGGGTTCATACCAGTTACTAGAGAGAAAACAAAGCATTATATTGCAATAAAATTTTTTAAAGTTATTTCATTTAGCATTAATTTTGCTCTTGTTTTGTGTGTTTTGCAATTTTGATGCACAGGCTCAATGAATGTGAATTTTTCTCCTACAATTTTAGTCTTATCCTTCCTGTCTGGCAGTTTAGGGGTTGCCTCTTCCTGGTGCCCTCAATCTTGCACTCGTGTCTCAGGATCTCTTATCAACAAGATATTGGCAGTGACGTGGATCAAATAATCAAAGTAGCAGGAAGCACAGGCCAGATCAATAATAAAGCTAATTTCTTTCTACTTTACTACAAAAATCCTTGACAACTATACTGATTGCAAAATAAAATTGACCAGAGACCAATCAATTTTATGAGAAAAACATCATTTGGGTTATGTGTTGTGTATAAATATTCTAAGGTAATTCCTTCAGATCTTAGTGTTGACAGTTGTTGACAGATTTGATTTACAGGGTAGAGGATTCTTAGATCATCACCAGAAGGAAGGGGTCAGGGCAAAAGAAATGGGCACTCTCAGAGGGCCAGACTTGAATTCTACTACCTTTGAAGATAGAAAAATCTATCAAGGAAAATCAACTTTCTCATATTTTAAATTTAATTTTGGATCCTTTTGTATCTCAGCTGATTGTTCACAAACCTATCCATTACCCAGGGCTCTGGTCTTTTCATCAATTCAAAGTCCTATTAGTTCTATATCCAATATCTATCCTGAATTGTGTTACTTACCATCTTTACTGCTACCACCCTAGGCCAACCACTAAATCTCACCTAGACTGTAGTAACTATCTCCTACCTAACCGGACTCCTTACTTGCTCTAGTCCCTCCAATTCACTTTCTAAATGGCAATTAAAGTGATTTTTTTTTAAGAAAAGGAAATCAGCCTTAATGGCTTCCATTTACACCTGTAACCAAATCCAAACTCCTTACAAAAGGCTTACACAACACTACCTTAGCTGCCATTCCTTACCCCTCTAACCTCATTATCTCCCACCAAACCAACTCCGAATAGCTCTGTAGATACAATGGCCTAACAGCTGATCCTCAAACACTTGCCTCGCCCCAGGCATCTGTACTGTATTCAGGTCACAGCTCAAAGGTCAACACCCCTGAGTTGCTTTCCCTGGACCATTCTTAAATGGCTTCGGCTCCCATCACCATCTCAGGATCCTTTTATTGCCTTTATACACTTATCACTAACTGAAATATTCTTTACTTATGTTACTTGGCTCACTTCAACAGGATGTAAGATCCGTGAAAACAACACTCATCTTTTAAAATTTAACTGCTGTAGTCCTGCACCCAGAAAAGTCCATCTCAAGTACTCAGAGAATGGTGTTCACCCCTTGATATCTTAATTTACCTTCAAATCTTAAGTAAGGTAACAATGCTTCTTCACATTAAGGCAGTGCCCTTTGTGCTCCAAAACTCAAAGGTTTGGACTAATATACAAACTACATAATCATATACTATAACTTATTACATAATATACAAACTACATAATCATATACTATAACTTATTACATACAAACTATGTTCTAGATTCAGGGTTTTTTTAAGCTAAATTTATTTATCTATTATTTATTTTTGACCACACTGGGTCTTCGTTGCTGCGTGCAGGCTTTCTCTAGTTGTGAAGACGGGGGCTACTCTTTGTTGCGGTGTGCGGGCTTCTCTTGTGGAGCACGGAATCGCAGGCTTCAGTAGTTGTGGCAGACGGATTCTCAACCACTGCGCCACCAGGGAAGTCCTAGATGCAGTTCTGACACAGGTGACACTAGGAACTTTAAACGGCGTTTTTGTTTTTGAACATAAGAGACCTAAAGAAATAGTACAAAGATTCTCAAGAGAAATCAGTTTTATGAAGTGCTTATTCTTCACCAACTCCCCAATATCTTTAACTCCAAGTTCTGTTCATCCAGTTGAATACCACAGTTAGAAAGTTCCAAAGATCTGGAATACATATTCACACTACTTAGGAGAGGGCACAGGCAGGGTATTCGTGCTTCGGCACCCTAGATCTTGAATATTTCCTTTCCCAAAATTCTTACCGGCTTCTTTCTTCATGTCTATAAAAGTTCTCTTCCAAGTTCCTCCAGTTGTCTCGAGACGTATTTCTTTCTCTCCTGTATGCATTAGTATTGAGTGTTTTACCTTGACGGCTACGTGGTTTCGAATGTGACTTTGTGCTAAAAAGTTATGTATGGGCTCGATACGTGGAATGCATTTACTTGCAAAACTGGGCGCTCTTCTGCACTTAGGGCCAAGCGCACAGCCCAACACACAAAGAATTTGTGGGAGGAACTATAAGACACGAAGTTTGAATATAAAAGGAAGAAAACATGCAACATCTCCTGGGTGCAGGTCAACCACAGAGAGCTTCTCGGAATCCATGGCTCCAAACACTCGTTCAGTGCTGAAAGAGCGGCCGCGCAGACACACTAACCCCACCACTGCTACTGAAGCTTGTGACCGCCAGCAAAAAAAAAAAAAGAGAATAGGGCACATCGCATGTGTAGCGTGGCTGCAAGAGCCAGTCAGAAATGTTCGCAAGCTAGACCCGATACTTACGCGGGACTCCGGCCAAATCCGCGTGCGAGTAGCCTGCTCCACCGGCTCCGAAAAAGCCGGCCAACCCCCCTGTGGTTTTGTTGCCGCTTCCGCCGCCGCCCTCCATGGTGTCGCAGCAAACTGCCCGTCTGGTTCTCCCCGCCGCCTCAGTCCGAGATCGCGTGCTCGGCCGTTTCACCTCTGTAATAGTGGGGAGAGCCGCGTAACCACCACCTCCTTCACACGCTGACCTTCCGGGCGCCGGCGCCCGCTGAATCACGCACTTCCGCTTTGCGACAGCGTACGTCCCGGAAGCCGGAAGCGCCTGACGGCAGCTTTCCGGTGGTGGGAAAGTGAACGAAGCTAGAATCAAAGCGGCGCGTCTTGAGGAAGGTGGGGTGCCTGTGAAAGAGGGAAGGCAGGCGACTGGATAGGGTCTGGCTCGGGAGGACGGCAGAGCAGCAGCTGCAGAAGCAGGCAGCGGCAGAGAGGGTATGGTGTCGGAAGGCGCCGAGAAGGAGGCGCAGTCCGTCCCTCCCAGGGTTAGTGAATGAGGCTCTCCGCCCGGGCTAGCCCGGGGACTGTGCGCTGCGGGTCCCAGCATGAGTGCGGGCCCCGGCTGTGAGCCCTGCACCAAGCGACCCCGCTGGGGCGCCGCTGCAACTTCTCCGCCGGCCGCCTCGGACGCCCGGAGCTTCCCCGGCAGGCAGAGGCGCGTCCTCGATCCCAAGGACGCTCCGGTGCAGTTCAGGGTCCCGCCGTCCTCGTCAGGCTGCGTCCCGGGGCGGGCGGGACCGCACAGAGGCAGCGCCACCTCGCTTGGTACGTGGGGATTGCTCTTTGTTCTTCGCCTCGGCCTAAACCTCTTCTTGGTCTCTGAGGAGCCAGGGACTCCAGCACCGCTCCCCCCCCCGCCCCTTTTCTGGTCTTGTGTGCACCACTCTGAACTCTGAGGTCCCCTTGCTGAGCCACCAAGGCTACTAGTTGGAGAATGGGGCCGGATTTTTCCCGTGGCGATTGGTGTGAGAAACCCTGATGAGTAGTCACTCACAGGGAGGGAAGTGGTAGGATACTCCACTTGTTTGCTTTCTTAGGGTTTGACTGAGAAATTGACTTAGTCGTTAAGGAGGTTTAATTGTGTATGTGACTCTTCAGCCTCTAGATGGAAAGAAAGCGGCAAAGAAAATCACAGCTTATCTCAATTTACATTCTAAGTCCCTGGGTGCAGAGCTATTATTCTTAGCTTGCATTATGCTTGTTTCTGGTGTACAGTGTTGAACAAAAGTAACTTGGTCTCTGTCTTCAGACCCTAAAATCTATCAGGAGAGATAGACAGGGAAGTTAACATAATAAAGGGTAATGGGTGTTCCAGTTCATGAAGAAACAGCGTTATGGTAGAAGTCAGGTGTACCTAATCCAGTTTGTGGGCTCAAAGATAATCTCCCAGCCAGAAGATAAGAACCTTATTCCGAGGACTGAAGAGTGATGAGTTAGCTAGATGAAGAGAAGTTAATGAAGTGATCCCAAAGTGCAGCTGATTCATATTGTCAGCAGGGCAGCGTAGTGAGAGATGAGGTTGCAGAGGTAGGCAAAGATCAGATCATACTGGGCAATGCTAAGGGTTTTGAACTTTATTTCTAAGGGCAATGTGAAACTATTAAAGGGTTTCAGTAGGGGAGTGATTTGACTGGATATATATTTTTAAATACATGTATATTTATTTAAAAATATATATTTTAAAGGTCCTTGTGGCTGGTGTGTGGAAAATGAAGAATAAATTGAAAGGGAGCAGAAGTGCGGGCCCAAGATAGTTAAGGAGTTAGTCTAGATGGGAGATAATGATGGTTAATAGTTAGTTGCAGGCAGTAGGTAGGAAAGGGGAAAAGTGGATGGATTTAGGAGGGAATGGGTTATGTGGGTTTGTACCTCATAAGAAATATATCTGTGCTGGAAATACAGGTTTGGGAGTTATTGTCACATACACCATAATTGTTACGATGGTAGTAGATTAGATAGTATAAAGCACGTAGTGAAAATAAAGGCGACCTAGGACAGACACCACCATGTAAGAGGAGACTGAAGAGAAGCAGCCAGAGAAGTAGGAGGAAACCCTGCTTTTGTTGTGTTATGCAAGGACGGGAGCATTTCAAAAGGGATGTGTTGGTCAGCAGTATAAGAGAAAGGGCACAGGTTAGGAAGTCCTCTGATGATTGGTGTACACTTAGTTCTCTCAGGACTTAGAGGCAATGAGGAGCAGACCTGCACTTAGTATTGAAGGATGAGCAGGATTTGCTGTATGAACCAAGGACAGAAAAAAATTGTGCATGCAGAGGGAGCAGCATGTACAAAAGGTGGCTTGACAGGAGACTAGAATGACAAGACTCAGCTGAGGCTGGGAAGGTGAGCAAGAGCTTATGGACAAACTCAAGTGCCAGTTCAAGGAGTTTGGACTTGATCTGTGGTTAATGGGGAGCCACTAAAAAGCTTGTAAGAAAAGGGATATCATTTGGTTAATATTTTAGAAAAGATGGCTTAGGCAGTGATCTTTGGACCTTTCTGATTGCAACCCACAGTATAAATTTCACCTGGTACGTAGAGTAAGCAGTCTCTCTCTCTCTCCCCCTCTCCCCCTCT
>RJWK010019740.1:0-32102 GCA_004363435.1 Platanista minor | reverse complement strand
TTTTTTTTTTTTTTTTTTTTTGCAGTACGGGCCTCTCACTTTTGTGGTCTCTCCCGTTGTGGAGCACAGGCTCCAGACGCACAGGCTCAGCAGCCATGGCTCACGGGCCCAGCCGCTCCGCGGCATGTGGGATCTTCCTGGACCGGGGCACGAACCCGTGTCCCCTGCATCGGCAGGCGGACTCTCAACCACTGTGCCACCAGGGAAGCCCCTCAATGATCTTTAATGATAGGAACTAAACTCTGGCATCTGCCACTCATTTATTAACCTAGAGGCCAGCAAGATTCACAAAATCAGCTCTTCTTACCACTGTTCATATTCTGCCCTATAGAGACATGTGCCCTTTATTTGAGCCTATCTATATCTTTCTATTTGTTTTTATTATGTTATATATTATTAGTATTTAGATTTAAATGTAAGCATTAATTCATTTTACCATCTTGTACTTAAATATCTGAGAGGCACATTAAATGATAAATAATTTAGTACTGCCTTGACTCTCATTGCAACAAATAATAGCATCTATAACCAGACATAAAATTATTTAGTGAAAGAATATATAAGAATCTAATAAATCTAATAATAAGGTGAATCTAATCATTATTTTTCCATCTCTGCAGCTTGGAAATGCAACTTCTTTTCATAAACATTAATGTTTTAGGCACTTTTATATATTACCTTATTTAAGCCTCAAAACAACCCTATAATATATATGCCATCATTCTATCATTTTAGAGACAAGGAAACCAAAACACAGAGAAGTTAAGTAGCATCTTAAAAGACACACAGCTGTTAATTTGTGAAGCAAGAATTCAAACCTAGGTATCTAACCTCAGAACCAAACTCTTGGGGAAGTGGCCAAGAAGGAAGGGTAGGAAGACCCTGAACTCACCTCCTCCCATGGCACACCAAAATTACAGGTATATACAGATAAACTATCAGTAAGAATGATCTGGAGACTAGCAGAAAAGATCTTCTACAAGTAAGTCATAAAGAAGGAACCACAACGAGATGGGTGGGAGTGGTAGGGACACTGCATAGTCAAAACATATAACCCTGGGTAGGTGACCCATAAATGGGAGAATAATTATAATTGTTGAGGTTCTTCTCAAGGAGTGAGGGGTCCAAGCCTCACATCAGCCTCCCCAGTCCAGAGGTCCTACACCAGAAAGACAAGCCAGAACATTTTGCTTTGAAGGCTAGTGGAGTTTAATTTGGGGAGACCAAGAGGGTTGTAGGAAATAGACACTCCACTCTTAAAGGGCACACCCAAAATATAACATGCTCCAAGACCCAGGGCAGCAGCAGTAATTTAAATGAGCCTGGTCAGACATACTTGCTCATCTTGGAGAGACTCCTGGAATGGCAGGAGCAACTGAGACTCATCCTGGGAATATAGATGCTGACAGAAGCCATTTGTGGGAGCTAATTTTACCACAAAGACATGGGTGCTGGCAAGTGCCATTTTGAAACCCTCCCTTTAGCTTATTAGTTTCAGGGTCCAGCCCACCAACTAATTTTTTCCAAAGTTAGGACCGCTGAAGAGACCACTGTGACAACATCAAGTATACTAAGTGTCATATTATAGGGATCTCAGAAGGAGAATAGAGAAAGTGTCAGAGAACATATTTTAAGACATTAATAGATGAAAACTTCTCTAATGTGGGGAAGGAAACAGACATCCAGGTCCAGGAGGCAAAGAGAGTCCCAAATAAGATCAACCTTAAGAGGACCACATCAAAACACATTGTAATTAAAATGGCAAAAAATAAAGATAAAGAGAGAATATTAAACTAGCAAGGGGAAAACAAATAGTTATATACAAGGAAACTTCCATAAGACTATCATGTGACTTTTCAGCAAAAAATTCTTCAAGCTAGAGAGAGTAGCATGATATAATTAAAAGGTTGAAAGGGAAAAACCACAACTAAGAATGCTTTACTTGGCAAGGCTTTCATTCAGATTTTACAGAGAGATCAAAAGTCTTACAGATGGGCTTCCCTGATGGTGCAGTGGTTGAGAGTCTGCCTGCCAATGCAGGGGACATGGATTCGTGCCCCAGTCCGGGAAGAGCCCACATGCCACGAAGCGGCTGGGCCCGTGAGCCATGGCAGCTGACCCTGCGTGTCCGGAGCCTGTACTCCACAACGGGAGAGGCCACAGCAGTGAGAGGCCCATGTACCACCAAAAAAAAAAAAAAAAAACAAGTATTACAGAAAAGTGAAAGCTAAAAGAGTTGTGCACCACCAAACCAACGTTATAAAAAATATTAGACTTCTTTAAGAGGAAAAGGAAAGGCCACAACTAGAAATATAAAAATTACAAAAGAAAAAACTCATTGGTAAAGGCAAATATACAGTAAAGGTAGTATTTCTACCACTTATAAAGCTAGTAGGAAGGTTAAAAGACAAAAGTAGTAAAGAAACATTTATATCCACAATACAGATACAAAAATCAGAAGGACATAAAATATGATGTCAAAAGAAGTAAATGTAGGTGAGAGAGTAAAAATGCAGGGTTGTTAAAATGCATTTGAACTTAAGAAATCAGAAACAGAACTATATATATACTTTATGGTAACCACAAACCAAAAATCTATAACAGATACATGCTCCAAGACTCAAAAAGGAGAAAGGAATCCAAACATGACACTAAAGATAGTTTTCAAATCACAAGGGAAGAGAACATAAGAAGAGGGAAGGAACAAAAATGAACTATAAAAAAACCTGGAAAACAATTTTTAATGGCAATAATATATAACTATCAATAATTATTTTAAATGTAAATGAACTAAATGGTCTAATCAAAACATAGTGGCTAATAGAAAGAAAAACAAGACCCATATATATGCTGCTTACAAGAGACTTATTTCAGATGGAAAAAGGTATTCCATGCAAATGGAAACAAAAAGCCATGATAGCAATACTTATATCAGACAAAATAGACTTTAAAACAAAGACTCTAACAATAAACAAAGAAAAATACTACAAAGTGATCAAAGGATCTATCCGGCAAGAAGATATTACAACTGTAAATACATATGCACCCAACATAGGGGCACCTAAATACATAAAGTAAATATTAATAGACATAAAAGGAGAAATTAACAGAAACACAATAATAGTAAGGGACTATAAGAAGACACCAATTATATCAAAGGACAGATCATCCAGACAAAAAATAAGAAACACTGGCCTTAAACAACACATTAGTTCAGATGAGCTTGATAGCTATATATGGAACATTACATCCAAAAGCAGCAGAATACACATTCTTTTCAATGCACATGCAACATGCTCTGAAATAGAACACATGCTAGGTCACAAAACGAGTCTCAGTAAATTTAAGAAGTCTGAAATCATATCAAGTATCTTTTTGGACCACAAAGCTGTTGAGACTACAAATCAACTACAAGAAAAATATTGCAAAAGCACAAACATATGGAGGCTAAACAATATGCTGTTAAACAACCAATAGGTTAACTGCAAAAATCAAAGATGAAATTTAAAAATACCTGGAGACAAATGAAAACAAAAACAGAGCAATCCAAAATCTATTAGACACAGCAAAAGCAGTTTGAAGAGGGCAGTTTATAGTGATATAAACTTACTTCAGGAAACAAGAAAAATGTCAAATATACAATATAACTTTATACCTAAAAGAGTAGAAAAATAGCAAACAGAACCCAAATTAATAGAAGGAAAGAAATCATAAAGATTAGAGCAGAAATAAATAAAATAGAGACTAAAAGACAATAGAAAAGATCAATGAAACTAAGAGCTGGCCCTTTGAAAAGATAAAATTGTTATACTTTTAGCCAGACTCATAAACTAGAATTAGAGAAAGGATCCAAATAAATAAAATCAGAAATGAAAAAGGAGAAGTTACTACTAACAACACAGAAATACAAAGGAGCATAAAAGATGACTACAAACAATTAAATGCCAATAAAATGATAACCCAGAAGGAATGGACAAATTCCTAAGTCTTCATTAGGAAGAAATAGAAAATATGAACAGACCAATTATCAGCAATGAAATTGAATCAGTAATAAAAAAAAACTCTCAACAAACAAAATCCAGGATCAGAGGGCTTCACCAATGAATTCAACCAAACATTTAGAAAAGAGTTAACACCTATCCTTCTCAAACTATTCCAAAAATTTGCAGAGGAAGGAATGCTTCTGAATTTATTCTGTGAGGCTGGCATCACCCTAATACTTAATCTGAACAAAGATACCATGAAAAGAGAAAAATACAGACCAATATCATTGATGAACATAGATGCAAAAATCCTCAACAAAATATTAGCAAACCAAATTCAATAATACATAAATGAATCATATAACATGATCAAGTGAGATTTATCCCAGTGATACAAAGATGGTTCAGTTCCACAGATCAATCAATGTGATAAGCCACATTAAAACATTGAAAAATAAAAATCATATTACAGAATTCTAAAGATGCCACCAAAAAGCTACTAGAATTCATCAATGAATTCAGTAAAGTTGCAGGGTACAAAATTGATATACAGTAATCTGTTGCATTTCTATACACTAATGATGAACTATCAGAAAAGGAAATTATGAAAAAAATTCCATTTACAATCACATCAAAAAGAATAAATTACCTGGAAATAAATATAACTAACGAGGTAAAAGGCCTGTACTCCAAAAATTGTAAGACACTGATGAAAGATATTGAAGACAACACAAACAGATGGAAATATATACCATGTTCTTAGATTAGAAGACTTAATATTGTTAAAATGATGGTACTACTCAAGACAATCTATAGATTCAATGTGATCCCTATCAAACACCAATGGAATTTTTCAAATAACTAGAACAAATAATTCTAAAATTAGTATGAAAACACAAAAGACTCTGAATAGGCTAAACAGCCTTAAGAAAGAAAAACAAAACTAGAGGTATCAAGCTCCCTGATTTGAAACTATACTAAAAAGCTACAGTAATTAAAACAGTATGGTACTGGCACAAAAACAGACACATGGATCAATGAAACAGAATACAAAGCCCAGAAGTGAACCCACATTTATACAGTCAACTAATCTACAACAAAGGAAGTAAGAATATACAATCGGGAAAGAGAGCCCCTTCAACAAATAGTGTTGGGAAAACTGGACAACTACATGCAAAAGATACAAATTTGACTATTTTCTCACACCATATACAATAATAAGTTCAAAATGGATTAAAGACAAATTTAAGACTTGAAACCATAAAACTCTTAGAAGAATGCACAGGGAATACATTCTTTTGATATTGATCTTAGCAAAGAAGACACACTGATGGGCAATAGGCACATGAGAATATGCTCAACTTCACTAATCGTCAGGGAAATGCAAATCAAAGCCACATTGAGATATCACCACCACATCTGTCAGAATGGCTATTATCAAAAAAGACAACAAATAAGTGCTGGCAAGGATTTGGAGAAAAGGGAACGCTCTTGCAGTGTTGGTGGAAATATAAATTGGTGCAGCCACTATGAAAAACTGTATGGAGTTTCCTCAAACAATGAAAAATAGAATTACTATAAGATTCAGCAGTTTCGGGCTTCCCTGGTGGTGCAGTGGTTGAGAGTCCGCCTGCCGATGCAGCGGACACGGTTTCTTGCCCCAGTCCAGGAAGATCCCACATGCCGTGGAGCGGCTGGGCCCGTGAGCCATGGCCGCTGAGCCTGCATGTCCAGAGCCTGTGCACCGCAATGCGAGAGGCCACAACAGTGAGAGGCCCGCGTACCACAAAAAAAAAAAAAAAAGATTCAGCTGTTTCACCCCTGGGTATTTATCCAAAGAAAACAAAAACACGAATTAGAAAAGATATATGCACCCTTCTGTTCTTTGCAGTCTTATTTACAATAGCTAAGATATGGAAGCAACCTCAGTGCACATCAATAGATGAATAGATAGAGAAGTTGTAGTATATATAGAAATAGTACTCAGCCATAAAAAAGAATGAAATCTTGCCATTTGTGACAACAGGGATAACCTAGAAAATTATGCTAAGTGAAAGAAGTCAGATAATAAAAGACAAATACTGTATGATTTCACTCTGTGGAATCCAAAAAACAAAGCAAATAAGCAAACATAACTAAGCAGAAACAGAGTCATAGTTACAGAATGAACAGGTGGTTGCCAGAGGGAAGGATGTGAAGGAAATAAAGAAATAGGTGAGGGAGATTAAGAGGTACAAACTTTCAGTTACAAAATAAATGAGTCACAAGTATGTAATGTACAGAGTGGGGAATATAGTCAATAATTTTGTAATATTTTTGCATGGTGACAGATAATAACTAGACTTATCATGGTGATCATTTTGAAATGTATAGAAATACCAAATAACTAGGTTGTGCATCAGGAACTAACATAATGTTGTCAGTCAGTTATACTTCAGAAAAAAACAAAACCATTATGCTGTACACCTTACACTTATACAGTGCTGTATGTTAATTATATCTCAATAAAACTAGAAGAAAAAAAAAAAAAGACATGGAATCACATTTAAAAAAAAAAAAGAACCAAGATCTTGCCTGGAGGAAAATCAGTTAGAGATGTACAATCAGCAAATCACCATGTTCTGGAAATGAAGACAGAGTTATATTACTGATGATAATTACAATGTAGGAATGAATGAGGTTACACAAGAAGGCATATAGCATGAGAAGGAGTTGAGGTTAAGACTTGTAGAAACCCAGTTTTAAGTAGAGGTTAGAGAAGAACAGCAAAGGAGATGAGTAATCAACCCAGAGATTCTTCCAAGAATCCAAAGTATCCTTCATATAACACAAAATATTACATTTTGGGTTTAGGGAGATTATAGGTCATTTTTTAAATTCCCTGTTAGAATAAACAGAGATAATTTTCTTGATAATAAAATTCTACAAAAATAAGGTAGCATTTAAGTAGACCAAATGATTCAAGTAAAGTCTAGAAAGTAGTATTTTTCAAGTATCATTTAGAATTAATTAAATTGAGTAAGATTTTTGCTTCACATAAAAATTCAAATGAATTAAATATCTTGAGAGGAAAAATGCATTTATAGAAAAAATATACTATATTTCCTGATATGCCATGACCCATATATTCATTCAACTTTTAGTAAATTGTAATATATTAGAACAAGATTTAATCACAAACTTCACTGATCTGGATCAGCATTTAGTTTAGATTCTTAGTGTAATACTGCTTATATTATTTCAAAAAACATATTCAGTTTAGATTCTCAAACACTGTTCAGGCTAATTCTTTTTTATACACTGATTTTAGATTGAGATGCATACCTTTCTCTGCTTCACACTCACATAATACAATGAGACTTCATAATTAAAAATTTATATTTTGTGATAAGTTTGATTGATACCTGGATTCCACACTAATCCATCAGTTCCATGAGTACAAGGTCTGCATCTATTTTTTCACTCACCTTTTTATTCCTAGGCATAGCGGAATGCCAGGATCACAGGAAGAACTCAATCATTATTTTTGAATACATGAATCATTATAGATAGAGAATTCTTGATGGAGTATTTCAAAAGCTGCTTTGGGAGGAAAAATACAGATGCTGTTGAACAATGCATCTTTTTTTCCTCCTACCACAGTTAACATAGATAAAGCCCAAAACAAAGTTCAAAGAAACAAACACAAAATGTTTTTATGAGGGAGAAGTCCTAACAGGCCTATACAGCATTAAACCAACTAAATAAAAAAAAGTGGGGCTTCCGTGGTGGCGCAGTGGTTGAGAGTCCGCCTGTCGATGCAGGGGACACGGGTTTGTGCCCCGGTCCGGGAAGATCCCACATGCCGCAGAGCGGCTGGGCCCGTGAGCCATAGCCGCTGAGCATGCGCATCCTGAGCCTGTGCTCCGTAACGGGAGAGGCCACAACAGTGAGAGGCCCGCGTACCGCAAAAAAAAAAAAAAAAAAAATGTACTTATAAATCTGGCTACCCAATCAATCATGTTCTTAGCAACTGATATGAGTAAATCATTCAAAAGGCTGAACCAGTCATTTTGATATATTATCTCATCCCTGAAAAGGAGTCTTGAACAGGATTTCTGAACTTACTGCTGACTCCTGAGTAAAGCTAGTGATTTGTACACAGAAATAAATTAAACATCTCTTCTTCCCTCCCAGACCCACTGGTTCCCCTCTTCTCTGACCCAGTTAAAAACTCCCTCCTCCTTTCAGTTATTCAAGCTGGAATCCAAAAATAATATTCTTTAGTCCCCACATGTAATAACTTGCCAAACCTTGTCAGTCACACCTGTTCAAAGTCCCTCTCATGTGTCAATTTATTCTTGTTTCCACCACCTTAGTTCATGCCATCATCTCTTCTTACCTAGATTACACAATAGCTTGCTACCTGTTCTTCTTTTTTAAATAAATTTATTTATTTATTTTATATTTGGCTGCATTGGGTCTTCATTGCTCTGTGCAAGCTTTCTCTAGTTGCAGCGAGCAGGGGCTACTCTTTGTTGCAGTGCGAGGGCTTCTCATTGCAGTGGCTTCCCTTGTTGCAGAGCACAGTCTCCAGGTGCGCAGTCTCCAGTAGTTGTGGCTCACAGGCACTAGAGCACAGGCTGAGTAGTAGTGGCTCGCGGGCTTAGTTTCTCCACGGCATGTGGGATCTTCCCAGACCAGGGCTTGAACCTGTGTCCCCTGTATTGGCAGGCAGATTCTTAACCACTGCACCACCAGGGAAGTCCCTTGCCACCTGTTCTTAATTCTAGTTTTGGAGAAAAGATTTCTTTTGTTAAAATTACTGAAACCTGGGTTCTATAATTTCCTGAGCTATCAACTGAAAAGAGCCTCTTTTATCATCTATTAAACAAAAGGATGTGTACTCTCAAAATTCCCCTAAAATCATGTTATTTTTCCCCCAGTTAAAACCTCCCTTCACATTTCATTATATTCTCAAAATGTAGATCAAATATCAATTTCCTACTCAAATGCTTCGCACAGGAACTCAATGTCGACAGAAAAAAAATCCAAGTTACTTAGAATGGGATTCAGTACTACCCAGCATCTGTACCCAACCTAACTTTTCATCCTTTTCTGTCACTTTTTTCTTTCAAGCACATGCAATCCATAAATCCCTGATTTGTTCATTTCCCAAATCTGCCCTACACTTTCTTCCTTCAATACATTAACCCCTCTGAAGGACCCTCCCTTATAAAAACACATGTCAGTGCCTTACCCATCATTCAAGAGCTGTGCTAATGCCATTTCCTCCAGGATTCCTGATTCCTGGTTACACTTAGACCCTTCCTCCCCTTTGCATCCATCAAAACTTGTTTAAACTTTCATTTGCTTCGCTTTTCATTTTGTTTAGTCTTATCAACTAAATTTTTTTAGTCTGGATGAGAACTAATTTGTTTTCTATTTTTTACAGCACTTACTGCTTTCCAATGAAAATAATAACCAGCTAAAAAACTTATATAAATAAATATTGCAACTCCTAATTTATTTCTCTCCTCCTCCTTTTTCTTTGCTTTTTATCATTCCCTATTACCTCTAATTTTAAATTAAAATTTTTTTCTTTTTAAAATGTAATTTGTTTGTGTAGAGCTTGTATTTAACTATACATACATGATTTTCTCAGTCTACTATGCAAGCAAATAAGATGCTAAAATCACATATGCTAAGATCATTGATGAATTTTCAATGAATTAGTGATATTCTTTTATGTTATTGTGAACAATAATAGTTCATTGGTTTTCATAGGTATATATTTGCCAAAATCTACTTTTGATGAATAATTGGGTAGAGTCTAGTTGAGAGACATTATGAACAACACTGCTATGTACATTATTGTATATGTATTTTGGTACATTAATAACTCTTTCGAAAATACCTAGGAGTAGAATTGCTGGATGATAAGGAAAGTTGATGTTCAACTTTAGTAAATACTGTGAGATAGTGTTCAATAGTGGTTATGCCAATGTACAGTCCTGCCAGTAGCAACTGAGACTTCCACTTGCTTTACATTCTTGCCAAAGCTGTGCAGAATCAGTCTTCTAGATTTTAGCTACTCACATTCCAGCCTTTGTATCTGACACCCAAGGGATGACCCCTGGATCACCTGGCTCTAATAGCCAATGGCACTAACATTCATGAGTCATAAAATACTGTAGCAAACAAAGAAGCAGTTCTTGAAGGGCTAGCAGTTGATCATTCGGACTATGCCTCCAGATCTCAGTGCAGAGTAAGTATGCAAAAACACCCATTTCCCAGTCTTTCTCTGAAAAGGATCTCACTGTATGGTTTACAAACTGCTGTCTGAGGGTCCAGCTTCTTATTAGCCAGTAGACACTTCCACTGCCTTCTCCCTCCCTGCTCACTCCAATGGTAAAGCCAGGTCACAAACATCTCTCTGGAGAAGCTTGTACTCATGCCCTGAGTGCTAGCTTTTATGGCTGTTGCCACAAAAAAAAAAAAAAAAAACACTTTTCCACTGATGTTCTGCTGTATCACCTTTGTCAGTCTGCTTCTAGAATATCTACTTTTCTTTTAGTCTGTATTTGGAATAATCCCATACTGTCTTCATTAGTGTACTTTTACTAAATGTTTTGATATCTTGTTCTTCAAGATTTTCTTGGTTATACCTGGTCCAAGAATTCTTGGTTCATATAAAATTAAAAATCAGTTTGTAATTTTCATACAGAAGAAAAACATGATGCAATATTAATTGAGATTGCATGGAAGTTATAGATTCATCCATCAAGGAATAATGGACATCTTTACAATATTGTTTTATAAAACTAACTACAATTTTTAAATCTCTGGTTCAAAGAAAATAAAATAAATCAGCAGAGCAAATGAAACAACAAGGAAGGATGAATTTGAGATAAAAAAGATAGAAATACACAGTGTGGAACAGATTGAGATGAAAAAGTTATTATCAAAGAATAAGGAGTTGCATCCTCTATATCTCCTGTATCAGCTAATATCATCTATGGTTAGATAGCATAGCTAATTCAGCAATCAGTCCTTCATTATTATAAAGAGATGAGTTATCTAAAAGAAATATGGAGATGAAAAATTAGTAAAAGTCAACAAAATCACTCATAAAAATCATGGAAATACATTATATGTATACCAATTAATTTAAAATGATATCAGTTTGAAGAACAAAGAAACTAAAATACTTACATATCAAAATATGTTAGGGATTAGTAAAAAGAGAGTTTGTTTCAGGGCAGCTAATAGATTGGCTAAGAAGATCACTTGAAACTGAATAAATATGTGGTCAATATTTTTTTAATTTGCTGGTAATATAAAGAATCATTTTGATCCAAGGGATCTTCTGTAGCAAAATGTCAGAAGTCCAACACCTAAATCAATTAAAATTATAAAGGTTTAATGAAACAAGGATTTTATGGGTATAATATTATTCTCAGTATCTATATTTTCTCCACATCTTTTTTTTTGTGCAAAGCCTTCCAATTGGAACAATTGTGATAAAAGTTTGAATTTAATGATATCTATAATAGCTCCATTTTTAGTGAAGCTTATGGCATAATTAAAATACATCTAAACCCAAAGCTTCTAGAAGTAAATTGTCTCATTAATAAAATTCCTAAGTAGTCTAAGAAGAACAAAAATCATTCCATCATAGTATGAGGAAGTTTAAAATAAATATTACTCAGGATACAGTAATGAAGTGACTTTTCAGTGCTTGTGTCAATGGAAGATGACTTTCTGCTTTCAATAGAAAATCAGTTGTAATATTATGAAGATACCCTTATGTTAGAGAGAGTAATGTTTATAAAAATTATAAAGATAAAAATGTTCCAAAAATGGGAATAGTTATATTTTCTACTTATACACATACATTTTTTTAAGAATGTATATGAAAAGAACAAATAAAAATATGTATGGAAAGAGAACCCAGGATTTTCATTAGTCTTTCTAGAAGGGTGCTTTTAAAAATCTATTAGGGAACTTATGAAAACTATGATAACTTTCCTGTGGGAACCTGAGGAAAGAAACAAAATTCTCCCTCATTACAATTTTATGCCAATGACTTCCAAAGGCTCCAAAGACCAAATTTTTCTCACAGCCTTTAATAACTACTGTTCCAGTAACATCCCATGCCCTTCTCACATTTTTCTCACTACATTCTAAAAACCCTGGCACTTTTCAATCTGTTAACTCACCACATATGTTCTGGCCTCAGGGTTTTTGCACATGCTTTTCCTTTACCTAGAAGGTAATTCCTTTCACTCTCAATCAGCTAAATCTTACCTATTTTCCTGGTCTCAGAAAATACTGCTTAAATATCATTTGCTCAGAAGGTTATGTCCAAATCTATATTAAATCTTCCAATTGGTCTCTTTTTAAATTCCTTTTCTAAAATCTTAACAAATAATCTAATATACAATAATGTATTTATTTTTGTTTATTATTTCTCATAGTAGTTAAGCAAAAGAATATTCACAAATAGGCAACTAGAATTACAAAGAGATAGAGAAAATAGAAAAGTGATTAGGATTTTCACTGGGAATAATAACCATTAAGAGAAAACAGGAGGGCTTCTGGTGGCGCAGTGGTTGGGAGTCCGCCTGCCGATGCAGGGAGCATGGGTTAGTGTCCCGGTCCATGGGGATCCTGCGTGCCGCGGGGCGGCTGGGCCCTTGGGCTATGGCCGCTAGGCCTGCGCGTCCGGAGCCTGTGCTCCGCGGCGGGAGGGGCCGCAGCGGTGAAGGGCCCGCGTACCGCAAAAAGAAAAAAAAGAGAAAACAGGAGGCTGTAAAATTAAGATTTGTAGGAAAAGATGAACAGAAATCTATCTGCAAAATTCTATATATGGATAAAGTTAGATTACCTGTTTCTACACCACCATAAGCCCACATAATTTACTTGTATAATAAAAACTACTCCTAGATATAGATAATTGGAAAATGTTTTATTTTAAATATTCAAATGTTGAAATGTTTTAAAAGTAACTTCATGGGTAATTTCAGATATATTCTGGCTTTAATTTAGTATCAAAACATTCTGCCTTTTTCCCAAGACTCCAAATACTTCTTTTAGAGATAAGATATGGGATTGAATCAATAATTAATCTCATACAACGTAGAAATACTAGTGTTCTTGATCCCTTTGTTTAGGGTAATAAATTCTAGCAAAGATGTGCTTCTCTCTGCTTTCATATATTTACTATAAACTCTACTACCAGCAACTTACAGCATATACAGTGATAAAGAACAAAGCACTCATGGTTTGCAAACTACAAAAGAGTATACCAAAACTTAGAGAAATAATAAAATCTAAAATTTTCTACTTGTGTGTTATGATAATTGTTTTCTTGAAGTACAAAGAAATAAGACAACAAATATTCCATTGAAGCACAAATAACTCATGCAATTTAAATATGAAAGACATGAAGTAGAATAACCATAAACATTCAGAATAATGAGTCAAGATGTTTTAATATGCATAAGTGTTAGGGAAAAAAATCCCTAGAGTCTTCAATATTATTGGATACTAAACAATTGTATGGTCTTCTAAATAAGAAATTGTGATAAGAAAAACATGTGTTGGAGAAATCTCCTCTAGTGCCCTAAAATTTATGTACATATGGAATTTCCTATATATACAAACTTTCTTAGACCAATTTTAATAGTGTTAATGGATTTAGTGTTCTAGTTTTCAGAAACACAAAGTCACAATTAAAATAAGAGGCAAGAAACTAAAATAGAAAACCTCAAGTGAAAAAAGTGCTCATTTTCAGTCTAAGCTCAGTAGATTCTTAATATGTCTTAGAATAATTTCTGAGATCTTTATAACATAAAATATTGATGCTCAATGCAGTACAGTATATCATAAGAATTACTGTATAGGTAAAGATAGAGAAAGATAGGTCATATTGATATGCAGATACTAAGTATCACCTGAGGACATTCATGGGCTAGATGGCAGTTCTCACAGTGCAAATGATTTAATTGTTTGCTTAAACAAAATTTCAACTGTAAAAACTACCCAATTAGTGAAACAAGGTGGCAGAATTGACTTGGATCCCGACATAAAATCCTAAAATTTTTTTGGTTCTTGCAGTTTCCCACAGTTGCCCATTATTGCAATGACATTGTGCATTGTGGACACCAAATTTCCTTGTCCTACATTAATAGAAATGATCTCCAATGACTAATGGTTATTAGTCAGGTGCTCACTGTCATCATTAATCAAGTCATACATGTGTATGAATTTTTTCAGGACACTGCCTTGTCTGATAGTCTTCTATTGACCTATTAGAAAACGGGTGTGGTTTAAGAACCATAGAGAAGGACTGAATATCCCAAATTAATTCTTAAGTGTTTCTGATTTTAGGTCTGAAATTTAGAGTTAAAACTTAGTCTCTATTAACTACAGTGTAAATTCTTCAAGGGAGAAGTAATTCTTCAACTGCTAATTATGTTTACCTTCATGTGCATAGACGATCAAACAAATGACTTGTTAACAAGCAGAGGGAAAAATAGATTATGGATTTCTAGGAATGGATAAAGAAGGGGTTTTTGAGGGTTGGAAAGTTATTAATCTTTAGCTACTTCACGAATTCGTCTGTGACTGAATCCATTATCAAATATTCGGCAAAGAAAACCAGAAGGAAAAAAATGGATTGTGCATTTGAGGTTTATTTTTTGTTTTTATTTGCAGTAGATGTGGCTGCGAGATATTCTCCTGATAAGATAGAAAGTTTGCCCATTCTCTTCAGGTACCTGAGAGATCAAAGAAACTTCAAAGCAAAGAGAAAAAAATGAAGAGGCTATTTAAAATCTCACAGCAACATTAGAACAGGAGGTACTGCTTCCAGGAACGTGTGGCACCTGAGGCCATCCTGTGCTGCACCAAGATTAAGAATTCGTCACAACTCAAGATTCAGTTTTCAGGTAACTGAGATTGAAAAAGACCTGTGACTTCACATTCTGCAATGTGATCGGCCATTTCCAGCTACATGGTCAATGTTCAGAATCTGAATCGTATCAAACTAGGTATGAAAACTGAGTTCAATAATTTAATACAAAAAGTCCCACAGCTTACTTTTTTCTGTGGATTGCTAGAACATTCTTTGTGGAATTTTAAATCATCAAATTCCCCTCTTCTCCCACAAAGTTCACACTGTAAATCTCGACCAGCAGCTTCAGCATCATCTGGCATTTGTTAGAAATGCCGAATACTGGATCCCACTCCAGACCTACTATATCAGAATGTGTATCTTAAGACTAAAGTGCATTAGATTTGTATGAATTAAAGTTAGAAATACATTAATCTAAAATCTGCTTCCTTGTTAGTCAACCAAGTCTATGGGTCCTTCCTTTGGAGAACATAGACCACTGATTATTTGTGTATGGTATCTTAATGACATATTTTAGTGATCCTTGAAAATCTGTGTTTCTATTGATACTTAAGTGAAAAGAGTAAAAGTAATTCAACATTCTCTTTAGATAGTACTGAATATTAATTTTCCTTCTTCACTAAATTTTCTCTCTTTCTTCAATTCCCTTCTAACAATTACTTAAAATTTAACACAAACCCAACACAGCCAATGATGAGACTGTGAATATTTACATATTCAATTCCTTACCAATATATAACATATTTTGTAATTATAAGTAACATTATAAAAAGTATAGCTAATGTCACTAATATTCAAAATATTAAGGTATGTATAAGGCAGAATTCTGAATATTTGTCTTAACTCTAACATACTATTGTCAGCTTGTATTTCCACATTAAACTATCCCACATCAAAAAATTAAACACAACCAAAGCTAAAAGTAAGCAGAGAGTTTTCTTTACACCCAAAATTTCTTTTTTGCCTATGCTCTGTTTACTGCTTAATGACATCTCCTCCCTCACAAGTCATTCTGAACAATAATGAAGTCATATCCAGTTCTTCCTATCATCCAAGTCCAATCTGTTTGTTCTATTTCCTTTCCATTCTTCTTCCAAAACTGTAGTTCAGATCCACGTCACATCTCAAATGAACCATGGTGACAGCTTACTAACTGGGTCTTTATATCTTTAATTTCTACCTTCTCCCAAATTGTCAACCATCATTAAACTGAAGTACAAGTTAGATCTTTGTCCCTCAAAAAATTTTACCATATTCTATTTCTTGTAAGGATAAGATTTTAAACTCCTTACCCTTAGTGTTTAAGGCTCTTCACAGTAACACATTTGCAGATGCATCTCTTGCTGCTCCTGCCATGCACCCTATTTTCCAGCCACTTGGAATTTCTAAACATTGTTTAATGTTCAAATATATGTTCACTCTTACACATCTATGACTTTAATTATCCCGTTCTCTCACACTGGACTTCCCTTTCCTCCTTCATTCCTTACCTGCCTATTAACATTTGCCAATTTTTTCAAGGTTGAGCTTTATGATGATGCTCTTAGCCTTTATTTGTTTTGTTTTGCTTTCCTTTGTTTTTCTCTTCCCCTAAGTTCCCTTACTTATGTTAAAGTTCATTATTTGGGGACAATTTCACACACTCAACTGCAAGATACTTAAGAAATGAGTTTCTAGATAAATCTCTAAATAAGATGTAACAATCATACCTATTCAAAATATCTGTTGAATGAAATATTTACTTTGTTATAGCAGAGAGAAAATTTAAAGCTTGTCAAGAGACAAAGGATATTTATTACAGAAAAAAATGTTATAAATACTATAATTAGTATATGAAAAAATGGTCTTGGAGATACAGATCTATGGTTGAATCTGCTAAGTTGAATCTGACACAGGTAATGCACTGGGTTTTTTGTTTTTTTAATTTTTTAAATTTTATTTTATATTGAAGCATAGTTGATTAACAATCTTGTCTTAGTTTCAGGTGTATAGCAAAGTGATTCCATTATACATATACATGTAACTGTTCTTTTACAAATTATTTTCCCATTTAGGTTATTACAGAATATTAAGCAGTGTTCTCTGTGCTATACAGTAGGTCCTTGTTGGTTATCTCTTTTAAATATAGCAGTAAGTACATGTCAATCACAAACTCCCATTCTACCCCTACCCCCCAACCCTTCCCCCCTGGTAGCCATAGTTTGTTCTCTAAATATGTGAGTCTGTGTCTGTTTCATTAATAAGTTCATTTGTATCATTTTTTTAATATTCTGGATATAATCAATATCATATATTTGTATTTGTCTCACTTCACTTAGTATGATTATCTCCAGGTTTATCCATGTTTCTGCAAATGGCATTATGTCATTTTTTTCAATGGCTGAGTAATATTCCATGTATATATGTATCACATCTTCTTTATCTGTTCATCTGTCAATGGACATTTATGCTGCTTCAGTTTTATGGTATAAAATATATGGGAAAGACATTTAAAATGTGACTTCTACTGGCAAAGTAATATTGACTTCTTTTGATGAGAGATTTTCAGATATGCCATAATTTATTTTTTAATCCACATAGTCCCAGGAATAATACATCTGCAATAGAAGGAAATTACCACTGGAATATAAGATGCAGAAAACCATTTTTGTTCACCAATGTATTCTAATCATCTAGTATGGTGCCAGACACAGAGTGGGTACTCAGTAAATATTTGTTATGTGAATGAATTACTGGTTAAATGAAAGAATTAGAGGTAATTTTTATTCATTTGGGACTGTTGAATCAGGAAGAATAAAATCAATAAAATTAATATAGCCATGAAGTAACATATATATGAAATTAAAGGAAAATGACAGAGTAAATGGTAGGGATATTTGTGCTGGACTTCCTTCTGATACACTTACATATTGTTTACTCGTATGAAATCACAACAGGAAATTGATTTGTACTTGAGAGAGGTATTCACATTCTCCTAGCCCTGGAGAATCAATGGAATGGGCTAGGAGGTTCTAGAGATTGTATGTGATTCCTAATTCTTCAACAATGTTAGTGATGATACCACTACAAATACACTTAGCATTACTACCCAAAGTCAATTAGTCATCCCAATTCTCCACAAATTTGTACACAACAATTGAAAGTCATCATTTTAGTCAATTAAGTCTTTCAAGTCAATGAAGTATCTTTTTGGTTATTATTCTGTTTTCTCTTAGATTGTTTTTCTACATGCATTAATATAAAATTCATGGGATTGCTTTTCTGTTGATATAATGATGACAACTTTCACGTTTTCATAAGTAAAACAAAGGAAGTTGAATTTGATTTTTTTTTAATTCAGACTAGATATTGCTGGTATATAAGAAATTTAATGATTCTTTTATATCTACTTTATATTTCACTCTGATTCTATGTATCCTGACAATAATAATAATAATGACAATATAATAATAATAAAATAAAAATAGATAGCTAGTGGGAAGCAGCCGCATAGCACAGGGAGATCAGCTCAGTGCTTTGTGATCACCTGGATGGGTGGGATGGGGAGGGTGGGAGGGAGGGAGACGCAAGAGGGAGGAGAGATGGGAACATATGTATATGTATAATTGATTCACTTTGTTATAAAGAAGAAACTAACACCAATGTAAAGCAATTATACTCTAATAAAGATGTTAAAAAAAAAAATATATATATATATATATATAATTATAATGAAATAATAACAACCCCAGTACTTACACTGTTCCAGTCTCATGATTAGTTTTTGAGGCATATCATCTCATTTAAATTTCTCAAAATGAAGGATAAGCACAAGTAGCATGTCCATTTTAACCCACACAAAATGAGATTTAGAGAAGTTGAACTAGTGTCCAATGTTAAACACTTGTCCAAGGCAACAAATGGCTCAGCTGGATGTCAAACCTCAAACACAGGTTCATCATTATATATGCTACATGATGCTACATGTGTTCTTTTAGCTTTTCTGATGATTCTTCTGCCAAAGATACATAGGTAATTCATCTGTAAATAACAAAATTACTGCCTCTGTTTCAGAATATTTGTATCTTTTAATTTGTGCTAACTGAAGTAGCCAATTAAACAGATTCAAGTTAAAAATGAAGCATAATGCAGATTTTGAGTCTGGGATATATACTGTATATAGTTTTATTGGGTCAATGCAAAAATTCTAGTCTTTTGAGGCAGAAATTATAATTATAGTCAGTCAAATTTCACATGTAGATAGTTAAATATATTTCCATTTAGATCTGTTACAATGAAGGATTTGGTTAATAAATTTCCTAGTATTGATCTATTCTTGCATTCATGAAATAAACCCCACTGGCCATGATGGATTAAGTTCTTTAAATACAGCTGGGTATCATATGCTGAAAATTTACTTGCTATTTTTGCATCTATATTCATAATTGAGATTGATATTTTCTTTCTTACTCTTTGTTAGGTCTTATTATCAGTATTACAGCATAGCTTTTCTTCTTTATGTTCTGGAAACATTTAAGTAGGCTGAAAATTATCTGTTTCTTGAGGATTTGAAAAAAGTCTCTTATAAAATGACTTGCACCCACTCTTTTAGGGGATGGGGCAATAGAGTCACTTACTTCAGCTTTATCAGGTTTTCTATAATGACTTTAGTCAACTTTGATAATTTCTTGCTGATTCATCTATATGACAAAAAAAGCCTTGAAATTAATGAGATTTTTACAGAATACATTTATTTTCATATTTCTTCTGTATCTACTTTTATACACTTTCTGTCTTCGGTGGTTACCTGCACTATTTTGAACATCTGTCATACAGACTGATAGTTTTCCACAAGTGAATCTCACTTTCTGAAAAACAAATAAATACAACCACTATATTTCTTCACATCTGTGTCACTAGGGTGCTACTAGACTTCAGCTCTTCCAAAGTACCCGTAGGAGTCTTATGTTTAGAAGTTAGTTGAATGATAACCCAGATCAGACATGGAAACCCCATATTACTAAGATGTTACGGACTGAATGTTTGTGACCTCTTCTCCAAAACTTCATATGTTGGAGCCTTAACCCCCAAATGTGGCTGTATTTGGAGATGAGGCCCTTAAGGAAATAATTAAGGTTAAATGAGGTCATAGTGGTGAGAACTCAATCCAATCAGACTAGTGTCCATAAGAAGTGACATCCACCTCTACAGCAAGGAAGAAAACCTCACCAGGACCTGAACATGCTGACACCTTGACCTTGGACTTCCCTAACCTGCTGAGCTGTGGGAAATCTATTTCTGTTGTTTAATGCATCCAGTCTGTGACATTTTGAAATGCTAGATCAAGAAAACTAATAAACCAGAGTGAAAAGAAACACAGTAGCATGATTTGGAGCCAGGAGTAACTGCAGGCAGCTTCTACACCAGAAAGATAAAGTAGCTCTCTGGGACAATTCTGTTTGGTTGTATTGTTGTAGCCCTCCTAAATGTTCTGTGAGAAAGATATATCTCACACTAAATTCTTTTCTACTTAAGCTACAGTGTCTTCTGATAAGAACCTTACCCAAACAATATAAACATAGTTTTAATTTATTTATTTAAATATTTTCATTTCTTATTTCTCTCTATATTTTTTCTCATCAGAATTGCATATTTTACATTTCAAAGAGGCAGTACTTGGAAGAGTAACATTTTAAGCATACTAATTGTGGCAGGACCCCCAAAGACACCCACATCCTAATCTCCAGAACCTGTGAGTATATTATGTAATATGGCAAGAGAAATTAAGGTTGCAGATATAATTCCTTAACTTTAAAATAGTGAAATTATACTGGATTATCTGAGTGTGCCAAATGTAATCAGAAGGGTCCTTTTAAAAGGTGCAGGAGGCAGAAGAGTATCAGGGCAATGCTGTATGAGAAATACTCAGAAGGTCATCTCCTTTCCACAGATGGAAAGGAGCCATGTGCTAAGGAATGCTACTGCATTCCTCTAGAAGCTGGAAAAGAGAAGGAAATGAATTGTCCACTAGAACTTCTAGGAAAAACAAAGCTCTGTCAACACCTTGATTTTAGCCAAATGAAACCTATTTTGTACTTCTGACCTCCCAAATAATAGGATAGTAAACTTGTGTTTTTGATAGTACCAAGTTTGTGGTAATTTGTTACAGCAGCAATAGAAAACTAATATACTGGTTAAGGAATAAACTTTGGAATCAAAGAGAAGAGTGATCAAATTACAACCTCATCATCTATAAACTATGCACCCTTACCCAGGAAATATAATTTCCATAAGGCTCTGATTTCTCATCTATAAAATGGTATAACAATAATGTAATAATATTCTATAAAAATATTGTATAAAATTGTGTAAAAACTGGCCCAAGGGGCAGTTGTGAGGATTAATTTACATGATCTATGATACCTAGTTGGCAAATATTTGACATATAATCCTCACTGAAAAAAATTTACAAGAATTAATTTTCCATTTATCTACTTTGTCATGATTTTTTTTTGTATATCATTCTCTTTCTCTTGCTTTGTCTAGTTTTATTTTTAATTTACTCATGTAATTTCTTAAACTACTAATTAGCTAAGCTATCTTCTTTCTTATTTTTTAGTGAAAGCTTTTAAAGTTATTGCTTTTCCTCTAAGTATAGCCTTAACTGCATTATGTAAGTTTGGGTAAGCAGTGTTCTCATCATATTTAATTATTTTTAATGGTCTTAATTTCTACTTTGACTGAAAAATTGTTTGGGAAAGTTTGTATTGTTTTAAATTGCTGTAATTTATTGTTATTGTTATTGATATTTAAAACTTTGACAATAATTTCCTTCTGTATTGTACACAAATCAGAAAATGGGTCCTATATAATTGGACCATTAGTATTTATAAGATTTGCTTGAGATCTTGTTAAATGGACACTCAATCTTCTCTGTTTCCATAATAATTAAATTTTTAATAAATAATTTATATTTTGCAAACTTACTTACAAATTTATCTCTGGTTATTCTGGTAAAGGTTGGAATTCTCCATGTATTAAAATTAACTTCTTGGCTACTTTCCCTTAGATTCCTGAAAGTTATTTTTCTATATATTGTTGTTCTCTGCTATTTACTTTAGAAAGCATGTCATCGCATCACTGAGGCCTGCATTTTTGTTTTCTATTTAAAATTTACTTATTTTCCCTTCCAGGACTTTTACTTTGATGACGACTTTGCCTTAAATGAATATTTAATATTTTATCTCTTTTTTTTGCATTTGCTATTTCAACATTTGCCCATTAGTTTTTATCTGTTTGTTTTCTGTATATTTCTCATAAAGAGCATACATTAGAATTTTATTACCGTTACTCAAGCTAATAGTCTTTTCTTGGCAATATAATAGTTTAAGAATTGATATTTTTAACAGAAATTTTTATATTTTTACATAAATAGTTTTATCATTCATACATACACACATATTCATATGCTGTAATTATACATTACCATAGTGTTAATTTTATTACTGGTAATTTTCAAGAAGTTTTAAAAACATCATTGAGGGGCTTCCCTGGTGGCACAGTGGTTGGGATTCAGCCTGCCAATGCAGGGGACATGGGTTCATGCCCCGGTCCGGGAAGATCTCACATGCTGCGGAGCAGCTGGGACCATGAGCCATGGCTGCTGAGCCTGCGCATCCGGAGCCTGTGCTCCACAACGGGAGAGTCCACAACAGTGAGAGGCCCGTGTACCACAAAAAAAACAAAAAAAAACATCATTGAGGCTATGTATATCAATGTGATGTAGATAAGCCTGAAGAACACCTATGTCAGTGTGATTTAGTCATTTGTTCCAAAAAAAACTTGGTCTGTGAAAGATCTGGCTGTAAAACACTATATAACTTCACTATTTCATTCAGGAAATCCCTATGACATTTATTTTAGAGATAATCTGATCATCTAGACAAACATTTTGCTTATCAGTCAAGACTCAGTTCAACACCCCTGCTTTGTTGTGTCCACCAAAACTAAATTATGATATTGTGAATCTAGCCCTGTGTCCATCAGATTCTCTCTTGGAAAGACCTTCCTTGAAATAATTTGATCCTAGATTCAAAGTCTATAAACCTCCCTCTTTAGGTTTCCCCTTCTGAGACAGTACTAAGACTTTGTATTATTCTCCCTACTGTAGAAAGCTCTAGTAAATTGAACCTTAATAACAAGTCTGGAGCTAGTTTGTAATACTGAATAGTATTAGAACAAAAATAAGGTGCCATCTCTTTTTTATGATAAGGAATTTAACATCTCTCAATTTTTTCTTGCCCATTCCCACAGTACAACAATTTCTAATGTAACATGATTTACACCAAGGTTACTGCAATTAATTTTACAATCATAAATTCTCTCAAACAATTATTTAGGCTTAATTTGTATTTGTTTCACATTTTTATACCTGATTTCTCCAATTTTGACCATTTAATTTGGAATTGTCTTATAAGTAGTTGGAATATTACTGATATATCTACTGAAAACTTTATACACTTATCAATGTAATTTGTAGTGAATCTTTTATATATTTGAATACTTATGTTTTGAATACTTTGTATATTTGAATACTTGTCCTATTTCTAAAATTTGTTTGGATAAAAATTATCTCAAGTCCTCATAAACATCCTCCTCTAACGTCTGGTATTTGGTGTTATAGAGAATTTGGAGGTTAGACTACTTCTTTTACAGATAATCTATTTTTCTTTTTCTTCTTTTGATCTGTGTTGTTGTAGATTTTAATTTTCTTATGTGCCTACTTGACTTTTTTCTAAGATAGAGGTTTCCTTTTGAAAAAGTTTTACCTGAAGTGGTAAAATTTTCCCTTTAGGCTATTTCATTTTGTATATGTTTGTAATGTTTTTGTAGAGACATTTCTCCAACAATAATGTTATGTCTTGAACAATAACTTAATACATTCTCCATCATTCCTTGTTATTTTCCTTTTCCTCTGTTATGAAGGAAAGTGTCTAGAGTCTATCTTCCATATCATTAAATCCTGATTTTTAATTTTTCTGATAAAAATTTAATCTATACATAGGATATTTGTTTTCTTGGTTACTTCTTTATCTTTTCCTTCTCCCTTTTCATCTTATCCTGTTCAATCTTGATCGTTTTCCACATCAAGTATGTCAAAGTGTTTTCTGAAGCAATTTTATGGTTTCTATATTAATAGCTCATTTTCAAAGGTACTGTCTTTTTCTGAGTCTTCATTTGATATTTTCTTTCCTTGGATCTGTGGTGTTTTTACTGTTCTCATTATTAAACTTTTCAGGAGTTATCCAGAGCTAGTGCTTACCAAGAGATTTGGTGTTGGTTTGCTTTGGAAAATTCTTATTTTGGAAACAAGGCTGAGGAGCAGGTTGATATACAGAAGTCCCAGGCTGTTACCCAATTTCCAGAAAATATTCTGCTTAGACTAGGGTTTCTTTACTTTTTTGTGCCATGGAAAGATTTCACCATATATTGAACCATAAGGAAGTGTTTAAAAAGTAAATTCCAATGAAAAAATTATATTAAAATCAGATAGCATTCTATAAAAAATAAAATACATACCAACATATGTGCTTTTTTGTTATTGGTATTAGTCATTAACACCAGTACCTACTGAAAAGTCCCATAACTGCCATAAATCTAAAGTTTCCATGAGCATAAAAGATATTTTGAGACACCTGAAGCCATTGAAATAAGATATTAATGACTTCTTTTGGGGAGAAAGTCTTAAGTTATGCTACTAAATCGGTTTATTGTTTATATTCATACTTGTTAGGAATGTTACATTTCACTTTCATATTAATGAAAATAAAGTTTTCTTTTTCCCCAGCTAATTTCCTGAATTTCCTGTATTTAGACTTCAGATAAGGGCACCTGCTCTAGTGTTATTCCATTGGATATACATGGAATAATCTATTTCCTTGCCTAACATCTTAAAACTCTAAATTAATGGATTCCTTGAATAAATATGAAATATAGAAATGCAGTTTTCCAGGCATCTTTAGTTTTTCCCTTATCTTTCATTTGTAGGGATTTGGGGCTCTAGAAGTTGTAAGAGGGAAAGGATTACATTCTTCCCTTTCAAAAAGCCATAGCTTTGAAGCAAAAGGAGAGCATTCAATTTTCTTATTGGTACAGATTCTGTGTATCCAAGAGCACTTAGAAAATAATGGTAAAAGAACAGAATATATTTCTTTTATCCAGCAGGTCATAATGATAAGGGCTACTTCTCAGCTTCTTGAAGTGTATCCTATTTAGGTTATCTATCAAAGGTTTATTATCAAAGAGTTCTATCTTTAGTTCCCTCAGTCATATTTCTGTGTAACAATCTTGACATTTTTGGAAGTGATCTGTAGGTAACAATTACATCATGGTTGCTATTCAGATGCCAAATTAAACTAAAGATATATCAAACTTTTTTAACTTTACACAGATAGCATATACACAACCAAAAGATAATTTTCAAGGTATAGCTTGATGTTTCGAAACACTATTCCAAATCCATATTATATTATTGCTTCACAAGAAAAATTAAATAATTTCCATGAATAAAATGGATCAGAGCTAACCTTGAATTTAGAACACTGGGAACAACTTTTCTCCTAAGAGTTTCAATTGTTCTATTTGTTGAGTTTACCTTAGGTAAAATTACACATTTGTAAACTTGGATTTTCTTTTAATATACACAAATATGCACAAACACAAACTATAATATTGTACTTAAACTGTTCTACACTTTTTGAAAAATCCAACTTTTTAAAGGAGTACATTCTTTTAGTCATACACAGTGGATAGACAGATAATCAATATATTGGTTATACATTCAAGTCTTTCTTTTCATTCTTGTTCCTTTAACATTACTGAATGTAATAAGCAGTAGAGATGGGGGGACCTCCTATGGTACTTTTATAATAATTGTAAACTTAAAATTGTGTGTTCTAAACTGCTGCATGGTCATGAACTAAAGAATTATTCTCAGTTTCTGCCTCATTATAATGACACTCTAGGCTTGATCTCTCGTCCAGCTCTGCACAGAACCACAGAGAGCAGAGGACTAGTAACAAGTAACCATGGAAACCAGACTCCATATGTGTTTGCACAGAATGAAGAGGTTATATTGCTGTGGAATTTCATTTAAATGAAATTTTCTGATTGTCCTATGAGTTCAGATTCTCCGGAAAACAAAGCATTTCTCAAGTCAATAGATTATTCATCAAGTGCAGGAACTGTGCTCTCTATAAGAGAAAATGATGGTATTCCATAAAACAAGTATTTTCAAGATTTTTACAAAGAAGAAATAGAGCAAACTCTCCCAGTTGAAAATACTCCTTGACAAAGAGCACAGAAAGGGTTCTCTACTTGTTATTGAGCTGGAGAATATAATCCTGAGAAAAGAACAGCTATCTTAGAATGAAGGAATCTTTAAACCATTATCAGTTTAACTAGTCAATGTCTTTTCTTCTCCTTTTCAAAAGAAACTATTAACTAAACAAAACCCGCACAGAGAAACTTTGGGTGTAGAATTTAGAAATAAATGTTGCTTTGTTCTTTGTTTACATAATAAATTTATTAAAATTGTATCTGCAAAATTAAACCAAATATATTCAGCTGAATATAACAAAAAACATTTGGGTATTCAAAGATGTTTCTCCAAATGCTTTTCTTAGAAAACTTATGAAAGACAAAGCTGAAAACGGTAGTGATTAAGGAATACTACTGGTAATTTATAGATTCCCACATATTTCTGTATCTAGACCTTATTTTTAATTCAATTTTTTAAAATATCTAAGAACAAAGAGGGTGCTATGCCTCTTGTATTTTTGTTCTAAATTCCTATCTTCTTTTGGTCCTTTTGGGCATTTTTGTCTATATAAATATTCCCCAAGCACTGACATTTTTGGTTCATCATATTTGATAACATAATGTGCTATAATAAAACTACCTCTCAGTCCCCACACTGAAAAATATCTCATAAAAGTCTGAGATAAGTATTTGACAATAGTGTTACAGGTAGGAGTAGAAATCAAGGAGTCCTTGAGGGGCCTCCAGGAGACCATGATGCCTCAATTATGGTAACACTGAGGACCAACCATCCCAGAACTCATCAACTGATGAGTTTTCTAAGTAAATTATCTTAAAAATTATTCAAACGGGTTTAGCTGTGAGATACAGCTAACTGACCCTTATTATTGCATTTGATTCCTCAATATATACTTTGAAGACCACATAGTTCTTATCAATAACTCAGGTACCAGGAGATACTTTTGTTACTCAAAACCAACTGAGAATAATCAAGTATTTTTGGAACACTCTATTCCTGATACTGTGCTAGAGGGATATAGAAGAATAAGTTATTCATCCTCAAGGATCTTAAAGTGAAGTTGGCGTACCCCCATACAAAACTGAAGAGTACATGAGACTATGCGAAGTGGCACAGAGGAAACACGATATAGGAATTTAGAACAAGGGAAGATCTGTGTAGGTTAGGAAGAAAAACAGAGTACACTCGAAGAAGGGACGGGGGACTTGAAATATGTCTAATGGATAGGTAAGATCTAAAGAAGGGCAAATTTCTTTTAATTTTCAAATTTAGATGTGATTTTAAAAGTGCTTTTATTAAACAGTAATGTATTTTAAAAAGCATATAAATTCAAAGTGAAGAGTACTAAATTTGAATTACCTCCAAACCTGTGATATTTTATAGATGATCTAGGAAACTCGGGATTTCAATTGAAAAGAAACAGGTATTAAGACAATTATTTTTGTTATGTCAGATGTTTTAAAAATGCTAGCATAACAGTTCAATACTTTAATATGATGCCCAGATTTGTTTTCAAAAGCAAGACAATGAGAAAAGAGAATGTAAACACCCGGGGAAAAATATAATTATACATTGCACTTTTTTGCTGATGCCATTTTTATGAATCTTAGATTAGAAGGCCAGTTATATTTTTAATGCTTCTTTTAGTTTTAACCACCAAAAGTGCAGAGTTGTTAATTTAAGCATCTTTGTTACCTTACAATTCTTGCAGTAAATCAAAGAAATCTAAATTAGACATCATTGTCTTTGCAAAAATAACATGGTAGCAGTACATATCACAACAATTTTCACTGATTTCAGAATATTTTATCCCATTTTAGTGAATTCTTGAGAAGATTTTAGGAAATAAATCACTTCCTCTAGCATACATAATGCTTTCTGAAATTTGCTTTATTGGAGAATAGATTAAAAATCAGTAATTAATAAGACACAAGTGCCCTTTAAACTTAGTCATCATCATTTTTCTTCATTCTTACAAAGATGTAACCTTCATTTGACTAAATTAATAGTTCCCATCATCAAATTTATCAGTGCTAGGAATTAACAGAATGTTGGCATTGAGGATGAAGAACTGGTATAATTGTTCAGGTAGCCCACCATGTTTGTATTCTGGATGGAGATGAAAACAGTTTGGGATTTGGATATGGACAGGGATACTTGCTGAAGCCTGGGTCATTTTCAGATGAGTTTCTGAGTTCGGTTCCAGAAAAATGTATTTGACATACGTTATACCTTGGGACAATCACTAATGTCTCTCTGAGTTTCCTTTTATTCATCTGCAACATATGCTTACATTTTCAGTAATTCTAAATCCTGGATCCCACCTCTCACACACTTTATTCCTCTGCTCTGGGTACCTTGCTGCAAGGTGTTGGAAGAGAGGTACGAAAAACATCAGGCAACCCATGTGCTTTGTGTTCTGAATTAGGTTCACATACAAATGTATATATATGCATATTTATATTAAAATATAAAAATTAAATCAAATAATAAATAAATGTTTCAATTAAAATAGGCAAAATAAAGATGGCAACTGATCCAGGTATTTTAAAAAATCTTTTTGAAATGTTTCTATGCACAATATTTACTGATGTTCATTAATAAGCTGCCCTTGATACTTTATCTGAATTCACCTATCGATATTATGGTGATTTACCATAAATCAAATTGGGAGCTGAAATTTCAATGACCAAAATAATGCAATATTATGATAATTTCTAAAGAGATAATCTAAAGAAATCAACAGAATCTTTTCAAATATGCTTTACTACTATCACATAAGAAATTATTTAATTATGAACTTTTAGATAAAAAATGATTTCTACTTCTAACCAAGACAGAACTTGCTTTGGTGCTGGATTTGCCTTCTCACCATAAAAAGCAAGAACACTGGAAAAGCATGAAACAACTCTTTTCAGATATTGGGAAAACACACAATGCAGGGCTGTGATTCTTGAGAAAAAAACAATGGAAGAAAACACAGAAATCTCCCTCTTTTTATAGGCAGGCACTTACCAAATTCAGAGTGGAGAGGGGGACATAAACAAAGTGAAGCAGTATTGCTGGACTGTGGATACAAAGATGGGAATTTATAACCTATAATGGAAAAGAATCTGGAAAATATACTTCATTTTTTTTTTAAAAAAAAGATGGGAGTTCAAGGATACTGAGGTATCTGAACTTTAGCCACTTCTCCTGAGAAGCTTAGAAAGAGTAAACGTCTCAAGAGAAACACTGGAATATTTGCTTCACTTCTCTGTGTCTCCCTTCTGTCTGTGATCTTGATATTCCTCAAATCCAGGTGTTTTCATAGCACCAAACTCTAATTTTTGTCTCTCTAGATTTGAAAAATTGTTTAAAGTTCTCCTGACTTCCCTGCCTTTCAGGCTTCTCTCTGCCTACCTTGTCTCTCCACCCCACCAAGAAGAAACAAGTGACCTGCAGGGCAAACAGGGTAAAAGGAAAATAGCATGCAAACATCAAGGCCCAACTCAGTGGTTTTCCCTGCTCTTTGGAAATTTGGTCTCTCATTATTGCTTTAATTTTCATTTTCCTACTAATATATAATAATTTTAAACAATTAGATTTGTCTCCTAAATGCACTAATAAAATTTAACAAGGAAAATCCTTGAGATGGTAAAATATTCTCAAATTCTAAAATCTGAGCATCCAAATCGACAGAAAAGGAACATCAGGTTGGAGTGGAGAATACAGATACAGTGAAAGTAACGACTGACTCCAAGGATGGTCTTACTGAAGAGAAAGCATTTTAAGATTAAAGAAAACTCTGGTCATAACATTCAAGAAAAGTTCTAATTTTCATTACAGTAATAAAGTTATTCATGCTGAAGTGTGTATACACCCAAACACTGCTTTTATTGATGTTATTTGTATTTTTTGGCCTGGAATATGGGTTTTAAAAAGATATTGTCAGTACCACCTTCATTAAAATAAACAAAATATTTGAAAAACCCTAAAGAGAGAGAGAGAGAGAGAAGAGAGAATGATAATCTGTGCTTTTATGGATGAGCATAGTCTACTTGAGGGGGATGAAGCAGAAGGAGTGTGGTCCTGGTGCTGACTGGCTGTGGTCCCAGCATGTAGGTGATGGAGAACTCACCCAGGAAGTGGCCAGTCATCGCAGGCTTGATTTCCATTGGGTTGAGGTCTTGCCATTGTAGACACTCACAGTGTTGCCCACCCTCTAGGACAGGATGACCCTGTCCCACAGGTGCGTCTCTACCACCTAGAGCTTCTCCACGGGCACCACCTTTTTCTTGGCCTTCCTGGGTGCTTCAGCTGCATCAGCTGCTCCCAGGACATGTCCAGCTGAGGGTTGAGGTCCACAGCACTGCCCAAGGTCCGCTTCTTCTTCTGATCTACTTCTGCCATCTTGTCTATTTTATTTTTCAAGATATTAGCTTTCCTATACATAAAGAAAAGTACATGATCATATTCTCTCTTCACATATTTTAACAAGAAATTTTTATTGTTTTTAGTTTCCAAAACACAGCTATGATCAATAGACATATAACACAAACCTCATATGTAATTTTCAACCTTTTAGTAGCCAAATTTTAGAGTAGAAAAGAAACAGGTGAAGTTAGTTTTCATAATAAATTTTCATTTAACCCAATATATCCAAAATATTATCATTTAATCAATATAAAAATTATTCATGAGATAATAACAATGATATACCCATCACACTCACTTCAACACAACAACAATATGGATGCAGTGGTTAAAGTGAAATGTCATCCTACTAAAGCAATAAAGATGTATTAAAGGAAAAAAGGTTTAGAGGGTTTCATTTTTTAAATTAAAATTGAAATTAAATAAAATTTTAAATTCATTTCCAACATTGCATTACCCACACTGAAGTGCTCAATAGCTTCTTGTGGTTAGTAGCTACCGTCCTAGACAACACATTTCTAACCTGTCTTGATGATGGCAATTAGTAATTTTCAGTGAAGGCTGTATATCACTGCCGGAGGTGGGTTAGTCAAAGAAATATCTCTCTCAAAAGAGAGACATTGTTGGGGGGAGGGATAAATTAGGAGCTTGGGATTAAAATATACATTCTACTATGTACATAATAGATAACCAATAAGGACCTACTGTATAGCACAGGGAACTATACTCAATATCTTATAATAACCTATAATGGAAGAGAATGTAAAAAAAAAAGGAATATATATATATATAAATCACTTTGCTGTACACCTGAAACTAACACAACATTGTAAATAGACTATATTTCAATAGAAATTTTGTAAAAAAGAGAAACACTCTTGAGAACGACTAACCAAAATGAATTGAGTTATATCTCAGACATCTTTTAACTTTCAAAGAGTAAATAAGTTAGTTAAAATAATTATAAACAATGCTGTTGATCTTAAAATCAATTCTCTTGTTATCCTGCCAAATAACACTATTTTCAAAACCTTTGCATTGAAAATCTTATTTTTTTAATTAAAAAATATTTACCCTGTAACCACTTTTCCTTTCATATTCTCACTATACAAATTGTTGAATTTCATCAAGACCCTGGAACTTTGGCATCTCATCTACTCTGTGTCATCAGTCTCCTAGTGACTGCATTTTTACCCCTGTTTGAACCAGACATTGTGGTCCCTCACTTTCAAGAACTCTCCATCCACAACCTACAACCACTTTGTTTTCTTGTCCTTCCACTACACTGCATCTGTAAATCACCATTAGAAAATCACTCCAAACATTTGCTTTCCCTGCTTTGATATGCAAACCATTAAGAACTGCTGGGAAAAATCATACCTCTGTGCCAAAACAAATTTCCTCTGCTCACATTTAGTCAACAATCCTATTGTTCTAATCTGTAAACTTCAGTAGCCTTTCTTTTTTTTTTTTTTTTAACATCCTT
>RJWK010019739.1:19695-32204 GCA_004363435.1 Platanista minor | reverse complement strand
GGAATCTCTCTGCTTTGCCCTCCGTGCCCCTGTTGCTGTGCTCTCCTCCGCGACTCCGAAGCTCCTCCCTCTGCCACCCGCAGTCTCCGCCCGCGAAGGGGCTTCTCAGTGTGTGGAAACCTTTCCTGCTTCACAGCTCACTCCCACTGGTGCCGGTCCCGTCCCTATCCTTCTGTGTTTGTTTTTTCTTTTTTCGCTTGCCCTACCCAGGTACGTGGGGGAGTTTCTTGCCTTTTGGGAGGTCTGAGGTCTTCTGCCAGCGTTCAGTAGGTTTTCTGCAGGAGTTGTTCCACGTGTAGATGTATTTCTGGTGTATCTGTGGGGAGGAAGGTAATCTCCGCGTCTTACTCTTATGCTATTTTGTCTCTAATCCTGTATTTAATTTTTAATAGTTTGGTAAATACGTGTCTTGGCGTGCTTCTCCTTGGATTTATCCAGTATGGGACTCTCTGTGCTTCCTGGACTTGGTTGACAATTTGCTTTTCCATATTAGGGAAGTTTTCAACTATAATCTGTTTAATATTTTCTCAGACCCTTTCTTTTTCTCTTCTTCTTCTGGAACCCCTATAATTTGAATATTCGTTTGTTTAATGTTGTCCCAGAGGTCTCTAAGAATGTCCTCCATTCTTTTCATTCTTTTTTTCTTTATTCTGCTCTGTGGTAGTTATTTCCACTATTATATTTTCCAGGTTACTTATCCACTCTTCTGCTTCAGTATTGTGCTGTTGATTCCTCCCTGAGAATTTCTAATTTCATTTATTGTGTTGTTCTTCATTGTTTTTTTGCTCTTTAGTTCTTCTAGGTCCTTGTTAAACATTTCTTGTATTTTCTCTATTCTATTTTGAAGATTTTGGATCATCTTTGCTATCATTACTCTGAATTCTTTTTCAGGTAGACTGCCCATTTCGTCTTCATTTGTTTGTTTTGGTGGGTTTTACCTTGCTCCTTCATCTGCTGTGTGTTTCTCTGTATTCTCATTTTGCATTTCAGGTCTCCTTTTTTCAGGCTGCAGGTTCATCGTTCCCACTGTTTTTCGTGTCTTCCCCCTGTGGCTAAGGTTGGTTCAGTGGGTTGTGTAGGCTTCCTGGTGGAAGGGACTGTTGCCTCTGTTCAGGTGGATGAGGCTGTTGTCTTTCTGGTGGGCAGTGCCACATCTGGTGGTGTGTTTTGTGATGTCTGTGAATGTAGTATTATTTTAGGAAGCTTCTCTGCTAATGGGTGGGACTGTGTTCCTTTCTTGCTAGTTGTTTGGCATGGCGTGTCCATCACTAGAGCTTGTTGCTTGTTGTTTGGAGGTGGGTCTTAGTGTTAAGACGGAGAGCTCTCGTCAATTGATATTATGAGGGCCCGGGGGGTCCCTGGTGGACCAATGTCCTGAAGTCGGCTCTCCCACCTCAGAGGCTCAGGCCTGACACCCAGCCAGAGCACCAAGACCCTGTCAGCCACACGGCTTTTTGGTATGGATTCACTGGCCAAGGCACACGGGCACCTTTTGAAGTGATTCTTATTCTTCGTATCCTGATTGAGGTTTAAGATCTGTCCATTTCACAATAAGTAAATTATATTTCAATAAAAAAAGTCAGCTGTGAAAATTTCTGATCCTTTTCAGTCTCTTTCACAATCCAATCTTAAGGAAGCACATAAAATATTACCTGCGAAAGACTGAACAGGACACAGTTCTGGATGTTTCAAGTTCTAAGTCACAGGACAGCTGGTAAGGAAGCAGGTTGGTAGAATCACTCTCCCTTATAACATGACCTGGCCTCTTTCATTACCTTTGTGACAGCAAAGAATCCTAAACCTACTTCTGCTTGGATGTGGTGAGCTGTGATGATAACCTGCATTTTTGGAAAGAACCAATCAGGTTTCTTTCCTGAAATAACAGGAATACCTCATACCCAAGCCATCAACAACGTGGGTCCACCTGGCCAAGGACCTTACCACATGGAGAGGTCTAAGAGGTGAGGAGACCCAACCTGAAGAGGAGTGGAGACTGGTGGGGATGAGGGAGATTGAAACAGTGGCGGTGAATCCATGCTCCCAGACCTTGAAGTCCTCGTTCCTATAGTTCTCTTTTAATTCTATGTGCCCCTCCTCATCCTAATATCCTTCCCAGCAATATGAACTGATAACTTCCCTTTTGTGAATTAAGCCACTTTGATGTGTACTCCCTGTAGCTACTTGTACACTAGCATATCAGCTGTGAAAACTTTTCTGGTTCATTCCTAATTGAGGTCCTCCCAGATTTATCCTTTTCTATTTTTTTGTACTTAACTATTTCTTTGGAAATTGTATATAGATTCACAGAAAGTTGCAAAAATAGAGATCCCATGTCCCCTTCACTGGAATTCTCTCAAGGCTGACATAGTGACATGCTGCATAACTATACTCCAGGATCAAAGCCAGCCAACTGACATTGGTGTAAACCACAAACTCCTCTTTTATTTCTTATTTTTTAGAAGAATGCTTAGCTGTGCTTACTGGTATGAGTTAGAACCTGACTATTGCACTCAGGAGATTTACAGCCTGACGAGGAAGTGAAGCACAAGGCAGTCAAGTTCACGTGTGTTGTGTCACACGTGGGCAGGTACAGAGTGCTCCCCTCACTGTGTCCCAGCAAACCAGGCACTTGGCATTTGTTAACTCCTTAAGCCACACAACAACCAGGTAACACCAGTACTATTGGTATCATCATTCCTTTCACAGAGAGAAGGAAGCTAGGGCTCAGAGAAGGTAACCAACTGGCTTAAGGTCACAAAATTTTGGGGGAGCAGAGCTAGAGTTTAAACCCATGAAGCCTGTTTTCAGTGTTCTGCCCAAGCATTATGCAATGGGACTAATAGCCAAGGGTAGAATTTTTTCCCTGAGTCTCTGTGGAACTTTCCCCAGTGTCATTCCTTTTTCCCCTCACACACTCTTCCCCCCCCTTGTGCTCATTGGGTTCCCGGGATTAGCCACTTCAATAGCCATGTTTATGGCTCTCTCAGGCTGTGCTCTAGTAGGAGTGCATTCCCTTGGTGCACCTCTCAGAAGATGCCACGTCCCTCTATGCAGCAGGTGGGGTTAGAGACCTGGCCATTTTCCAAGTTTGTTGAGTGTGGAGGGCCAGGGTCCTGGCCTCACCCTCAGGGGGTTACTTCTTGGTGGTATAATGCTGTAAAACAAGAAACAAACAAAAAACTACCAAGAAACCAGGAGAAGAAAGTCTTGCACAGCAGAGGAACACTTTTACTTGTCAGTTCATGGCTTCAGCTCTCAGCCCCATAGTGGTGAATATGGTGGAGATGGTGGAGGTAGTGGGCTGGGTAGTGCCCTTGGTGCCTCACTCTGGGGGTGGGCAGGGCAGTGGACATTTAGGAGGACAGGGATTGGAACATGGCTTTGGAGGGCACGGAGCTGGGCAGGGGCATGGTGGAGGGCACAGTGGGGGGCATGGGGGACACAGGGGACACTTTGGTGGTGCTGGGCACTTTTCCTGTGGGCACTTTTCTGAGCACCGTTGCAGCAGCTTCCTTAAACAGCTGGGCTGGCATTTAGTCTCACACCTTTTTTCACACCTGTGGTCACATTGCTTGGGCTCATTCTTGGGTTCACTAGGTTTGTTTTTATCACCACTCGACATTCCTTCTTGATTTTCTGAGCCCTGCAAAGAAGTACATGACAGGTTATGTGTGGGAGACCACATTGCAAGGTGGGAGAGGACCAGTACAGCCTTCCCACACACATCTCCTGCCCTGCCCATTCTTGTTCTTAAGAAAGCCTTTCCTGGGCTTCCCTGGTGGCACAGTGGTTGAGAGTCTGCCTGCCGATGCAGGGGACACAGGTTCGTGCCCTGGTCTGGGAAGATCCCACATGCCGCGGAGCGGCTAGGCCCGTGAGCCATGGCAGCTGAGCCTGCGCGTCCAGAGTCTGTGCTCCGCAACGGGAGAGGCCACAACAGTCAGAGGCCCATGTACCACACAAAACAACAACAACAACAACAACAACAAAAAACAAACAAAAAAGAAAGCTTTTCCTGGGATGTGTCCAGGCTCTAGAATAAATTCTCATCTAAGGGCTGTCCTCTTGTCCTTGCAGTGCATTGGTGACAGCATTTCTTGATCTCTCCACCATTACTATGCTTTCTTTTCACTTATTCTTGTCTCCATTCCATAGCCCCTAACAGGAGTTCTTAACCTTAGGGTCCTGGGACTCCCCCGCCCCACCAGCCCAAACATATTCAACCATATATTTATCAGTATAATTGGTATCTTCTGTAACCCCATGTATTTTATTTCATTCATTTTAAAACATTATTCTGAAGAGTCCCTAAGCTTGATCGGACTTCTAAAGGCATCCATGGCACGACAACAATTTTAAAGAACTCCTGTAAGGGCACCTCTCTATCCCTCTGGAGATGGAATGGGAGGATATATTAGTGGGCTTGGGGACCTAGGACACTTCTTCCAATTCTATGTCTTGCCTAAGTCCTCAAAACCTTGAGAGCTGCTTTCGTCAGTTGAGGACTGTGCATGGAAAAGAGTTGAATTCCTACCATGGCTGGGCTCCCATGGACCACTCTAGGAACTCCTCCCCCTGGTGATTAGGGTAAGGGAAGAAGTTAAGAGAAGAAGAGATAAACTGGAAAATTCTAGTTTTTCTGAAAATATGAATGTTGGAGCCACAAAATATGATTTTAGGGAGAAATCCTTTTCCCCTCTGTTGAGTTTTGCCCTGAGCTAGGTCTTCCTGTATAGACTGTTTGACTTCTGGATATGGACAGGACTTTTCAGTCTCTGACAATACTTGCAAGTTGGATCTAATTGGCACATCCTTGATTTCCTTTAACAATATAAAAATAAAATTTAAAAATCTAATTTTGTTTTAAAATCAGTATGGCTCTCTGGAGAGACAGATCATTATATTGAACTCCAAAATGGTTAAGAATCACTCTTTCAAATGAAGTGTAGCTAAATCCTGCTACTGAAAATGAGAGGAAACTTTCACCCAAATATAGCCATCATTTCAACCCTGTTCAATGCCTGGGGTGCTGTGGGTCATCCCCCAGAAAGGAGAGGTAAAAGAGGGGGCATTTCCAGTTGTCCACATGCAACTCACCCCTTTGTGTTGGTATTGAACTTGACAAGTAGTTGAGTGAGGTGGATGTTATGGCTGTGCCCGGGAAGGTGGATTTTCCCCTCTGGTTTTTCTGCCTAGCTCTGAGGAAGACAGAGTGGGGGGAATGGGGAGCCCCACTTTTGACCTCATCACTGCATCATCAAGTCGCGATTGTTGTGTGACTCCAGAGCTCCCAGCTCAACTCAAGCCCTTGAACAGGAGAATAGGCTATGATTAATACCTCCTTTGCTGTCCCGTCCTCTCCCAGGTCCCTCAAAATTCATGCTGGTGAAACCAGGCTACCATGAAGGGAGCTAAACTCTAAGGATAGGGAGGCTCATTGTTGCTAGGAGCAGAAAAGCTCTGTTTACACCTGATCTCTCTTTCCTCCCCAAGTTTCCCAAATTTTAACTCCTTTGAACTTGCCCGTTCTTCATCTTTCTAGGAGAGCTCCCCTGATTGATCACAGCCATTTTTTTGGGGGTGTACGCGGGCCTCACTGTTGTGGCCTCTCCCATTGCGGAACACAGGCTCCGGACGCGGAGGCTCAGAAACCATGGCTCACGGACCCAGCCGCTCCGCGGCATGTGGGATCCTGCCGGACCGGGGCACGAACCCGTGTCCCTTGCATCGGCAGGCGGACTCTCAACCACTGTGCCACCAGGGAAGCCCGATCACAGCCATTTTGACGCTCCTGTCGCCACTATGTTTTTAAAAATTAATTAATTAATTAATTTTTGGCTGTGTTGGGTCTTCTTTGTTGTGTGCAGGTTTTCTCTAGTTGCGGTGAGCGGGGACTACTCTTTGTAGCAGTGTGCGGGTTTCTCATTGCAGTGACTTCTCTTGTTGCAGAGCATGAGCTCTAGGCACACAGGCTCCGCAGCTACTGTTGTGGCACACAGGCTTAGTTGCTTCGTGGCATGTGGGATCTTCCTGGACCAGGGCTCGAACCCGTGTTCCCTGCCTTGGCAGGTGGATTCTTAACCACTGTGCCACCAGGGAAGTCGCCTCACTATGTTTTTAACATGAGATTCTGAAACCTCTTTTTACCACTCCACACTCCCTGACTCAAATCCAAGGATTATCTTAGCTCTTTTAATGTCTCTGCCTAAAATTCACAGTTTGTTGGATTCTATGATTGTTTTTTTCAATCAGGGTGTGGCCACCCCTTGATATCTAACGTAAATGCTGCCTATTCTTAAGAAATTGAGTTTGATGATCCTGACCAGTCCTGACCTGTTGGGTTAACCCCAGATCCCGTCTTAAAGTAGAAAGGTCTGCCTCTGTGAAAGTTCCTTCCTTGACTTTTCAAAGGCCTGGCCAGTGCGTCTTTGTGGTTGCAATAGGGGTGTGTCTCGGGTGGTAATAGGAGTGGGAAAGTCAATTGGGCCTCAGAGACACATGGTGACTTGAATTCTGGTCCAAGACATTCATCTTGGCAGTCATTCACTGCTGAATCATGGGTGACTTTTGGTTAAAATTGTGATGTGATCATGTCTAAGTTGTTGAAAGAGCTGTGACAAAGTGAGAGAGTGGCATGGACATATATACACTACCAAACATAAGATAGATAGCTAGTGGGAAGCAGCTGCATAGCACAGGAAGATCAGCTCGGTGGTTTGTGACCACCTAGAGGGGTAGGATAGGGAGGGTGGGAGGGAAGGAGACGCAAGAGGGAAGAGATATGGGAACATATGTATATATATAACTGATTCACTTTGTTATAAAGCAGAAAGTAACACCATTGTAAAGCAATTATACTCCAATAAAGATGTTAAAAAAAAAGTGCAGGCTGGTTTGGAAGATGGAGTGTTGGAGTGTAAGTTGAACTGAGCTGTTCAAAGAAATTATAAAAATCTCCAAGTCTGAAGAAGGCAGTGGTGGTGGGAGAAAGAGGGTACCAATGAGAGAAACATCATTAGAGAGGCAAATTTATGGGATCTGGTTAGTGGAAAGTTAAGAAGAAAATTAAGAATTCAGAGGGCTCCCAGGTGCTATTGTTAATGGGCACTGAGGAAACAGAACAGGTTTGTGTTAGAAGAAGATGAGTTTGAGTCTGAGAATTTTGTGTTTTCAGTGAAGCATCTTGAATGGTTATTGGAAAGATGGATCCTTGTGCTGCTGGGAAGACTTGAGATCTTGAGTTCACTTCAGCCCAACACATGTTTATGAGTGGATGAGAGTGAGCTGGTCCAGAGAGAGAGGACTGGGGGAGAGAAGAGAAAAGGTAATGGGGAGGATGGGATATCCCAATGCAGGGTTTAGTTGGTATTCACGATGGATAAAGAATGTCATAAAACCCGAATGAACCCAATGAAAGGTGACGGTAACCAGAACTGAACCCTATCCCTGGGATAATTGGTGTTAGATCCATTGTCTTGGTGCAGCCCAATCCTCTAATTTTCTTCCTTCAGTCATTTTATTCAAGAGCACTATCTCTTCAAAGCTGTTGAAAGCAGTTCTTACACTCATTTCAGGAGTTCCAGCTCCACTTGCTGTTCTGCTCTGGACGGAAGCTAGCAATCTGGTTATAGAGAAGGTAGCGATTTGTGACAGTGATGTCAAAGGATGTAGTGATTTCTACTGGCCGTTGTCTGGCTGTTGTCATCTTCCTCTCTCTCCTGAACTGTCAACAGGACAACATCTTTAAAACCCTTCTTTAAAGGGTTACATTTAGTAACAGCTATCCACTTATGTTTGGCTTAGGATTTGGTTGGCAGCTAGCTGGCAGCAAGGCACGACTGAGATGAAACACAGAGCAGGCTGCTTGAGTGGCTGAGTCTCAGAAGGAGAGAGACTGGAAGGAGAGAGGAGTGGGTGTCAAGGCCCCCAGGTTGAGAGCGAGGACTCTGGAGTCAGATCCCCGGGTTCAAGTCCTGCCTTTATCCTTTACTTACCAAATGACCACTAGTACCTGCCTTAAACAGTCTAAGTTTCAATTCCTTCAACAGTAAAATGTGATAATAATAGCACCCATCTTAAGATAATATGTAATTTATATTGAGTGCTTATAAGGTGCCAGGGATGTTTTTAAGTGCAAAGCCTACACTTCCATCAATCCTCCTGCTTCGCTGTACTTGTAGGTTGTTGTGAAGAATGAATGAGATTCTATGTTTGAACAGCCCCCAATAAATGTTCACTATACATATGAGTTATTATTTTTCATTGCTTTCCTGGCTTTGTCTTCCCTTGGATTGTAGGATCTCTCTCTGCCTCTGTCTTCGACCTATCTCTCTTACCTCCTGATCTTGGCCCTAAAATCCCACTTCTCCATATCATTTTTGTGTGCCTTCCAGCCAAAGCTCCTGGTGGTCTAATCCAGGAAGATTAGATATTTCAATATTAGCTGTTAATTGATGATTTCAGTTTTGAGTAAGGAGAGTTGATATAAAAGTTATTGAAAAAAGATAGTACTTTAAGCATTCACTAAGGCCCCAAAAGTCAGTGGACCATTCAGTGGTTTCTCCTTGTGAAACTGCAGACCCTGTAGTTCTGTATATTTTACCAGGCCAGGGAATTCTACGTGTCAGAAATTTTAACCTCACTCGCATTCCCCTTCTCTGCTTTTTAGGTGAAGTTTTTTTTTTTTTCCTGTCTTTTTCTGGCTCTCTGTCTGATTCTTGTTGAATAAGTAGGATTCATAGGATAAAGTCAGAAAAGAACTCTATTCCTTCCATTGGCGCCTCTTCAAATACTCTCTGTGGGGCTGGCTCTTTCCTTCCTCCTGGGATGTAATCTCTAGCAGATGTCATTGACTTTTAGGATCCTGCTTAGACAATAAGGAGTTCTTCCAAGAAGAAGATATAACAATTGTAAATATTTATACATCCAACTTAGGAGCACCTCGATAAATAAGGCTAATGCTAACAGCCATAAAAGGGGAATTCGACACAAACACAATAATAGTAGGGGATTTTAACAACCCACCTTCACCAATGGGCAGAATAACCAAAATGAAAATAAATAAGAAAACACAAGCTCTAAATGACACATTAAACAAGATGGACTTAATTGATATTTATAGGACATTCCATACAAAAACAACAGAATACACTTTCTACTAGGGTGCCCATGGAACATTCTCCAGGATAGATCATATCCTGGGTCATAAAACAAGCCTTGGTAAATTTAAGAAAATTGAAATCATATCAAATATCTTTTCTGACCACAACACTATGAGACTAGATATCAATTACAGGAAAAAAACCTGTAAAATATACAAACACATGGAGGCTAAACAATACACTACTTAATAACGAAGTAATCACTGAAGAAATCAAAGAGGAAATCATAAAATACCTAGAAACAAATAACAATGAAAAAAGGACAGCCCAAAACGTATGGGATGAAGCAAAAGCAGTTCTAAGAGGGAAGTTTATAGCAAAAAAAATCCTACCTCAAGAAACAAGAAACACCTCAAATAAACAACCTAACCTTACACCTAAAGCAATTAGAGAAAGAAGAACAAAAAAACCCCCGAAGTTAGCAGAAGGAAAGAAATCATAAAGATCAGATCAGAAATAAATGAAAAAGAAATGAAGGAAACAATAGCAAAGATCAGTAAAATTAAAAGGTGGTTCTTTGAGAAGATAAACAAAATTGATAAACCATTAGCCACTCTCATCCAGAAAAAAAGTGAGAAGACCCAGGTCAACAGAATTAGAAATGAAAAAGGAGAAGTAACAACTGACACTGCAGAAATGTAAAGGATCATGAGAGATTACTACTAGAAACTATATGCCAATAAAATGGACAACCGGGAATAAATGGACACATTCTTAGAAAAGCACAGCCTTCCGAGACTGAACTAGGAAGAAATAGGAAACAGACCAAACACAAGCACTGAAATTGAAACTGTGATTAAAAGTCTTCCAACAAACAAAAGCACAGGACCAGACGGCTTCACAAGCGAATTCTATCAAATATTTAGAGAAGAGCTAACACCTATCTTTCTCAAACTCTTCCAAAACATAGCAGAGGGAGGAACACTCCCAAACTCATTCTACGAGGCCACCATCACGCTGATACCAAAACCAGACAAAGATGTCACAAAAAAAGAAAACTACAGACCAATATCACTGCTGAACATGCAAAAAATCCTCAACAAAATACTAGCAAACAGAATCCAACAGCACATTAAAAGAATCATACACCATGATCAAGTGGGGTCTATCCCAGGAATGCAAGGATTCTTCAATACACTCAAATCAATAAATGTGAGAAACCATATTAACAAACTGAAGGAGAAAAATCATATGATCGTCTCAATAGATGCAGAAAAAGCTTTTGACAAAATTCCACAGCCATTTAGGATAAAAACGTCCCAGAAAGTGGGCACAGATGGAACTTACCTCAACATAATAAACGCCATATATGACAAACCCACAGCCAACATCATTCTCAGTGGTGAAAAACTGAAACCATTTCCACTAAGATCAGGAACAAGACAAGGTTGCCCACTCTCAGCACCGTTATTCAACAGTTTTCAAAGTTTTTGCCACAGCAATCAGAGAAGAAAAAGAAATAAAAATAATCCAAATCAGAAAAGGATAAGTAAAACTGTCACTGTTGACAGGTGACATGATAATATATATAGAGAATCCTAAAGATGCTACCAGAAAACTACTAGAGCTAATCAATGAATTTGGTAAAGTAGCAGGATACAAAATTAATGCACAGAAATCTCTTGCAGTCCTATACACTCATGCTGAAAAACCTGAAAGAGAAATTAAGGACACACTCCCATTTACCACTGCAACAAAAATAATAAAATACCTAGGAATAAACCTACCTAAGGAGAGAGAAGACCTGTATGCAGAAAACTATAAGACACTGTTCAAAAAAATTAAAGATGATACAAACTAATGGAGAGATATACCATGTTCTTGGATTGGAAGAATCAATATTGTGAAAATGACTATACTACCCAAAGCAATCTACAGATTCGATTCAATCTCTATCAAGCTACCAATGGCAGTTTTCACAGAAGTAGAACAAAAAATTGCACAGTTTGTGTGGAAACACAAAAGACCCCGAAGAGCCAAAGCAATCTTGAGAAAGAAAAACGCAGCTGGAGGAATCAGTCTCCCTGTCTTCATACTATACTACAAAGCTACAGACATCAAGACAGTATGGTACTGGCACAAAAACAGAAATATAGACCAATGGAATAGGATAGAAAGCCCAGAGATAAACCCACGCACACACGGTCACCTTATCTTTGATAAAAGAGGCAAGAATATCTAATGGAGAAAAGACAGTCTCTTCAATAAGTGATGCTGGGCAAAGTGAACAGCTACATATAAAAGAATGAAATTAGAACACTCCCTAACACCATACACAAAAATAAATTCAAAATGAATTAAGACCTAAATGTAAGGCCAGACACTATAAAACTCATAGAGGAAAACATAGGCAGAACACTCTGTGACATAAATCACAGCAAGATCCTTTTTGACCCACCTCCTAGAGAAAGGGAAATAAAAAGAAAAATAAACAAATGGGACCTAATGAAACTTAAAAGGTTTTGCACAGCAAAGGAAACCATAAGCAAGATGAAAAGGCAACCCTCAGAATGGGGGAAATATTTGCAAATGAAGCAATGGACAAAGGATTAAATTAATCTCCAAAATATACAAGCAGCTAATGCCGGTCAATATCAAAAAAAAAAAAAAAAAAAAAAAAAAAAAAAAAAAAAAAAAAAAAAAAAAAAAAAAAAAAAAAAAAAAAAAAAAAAAAAAAAAAAAAAAAAAAAAAAAAAAAAAAAAAAAAAAAAAAAAAAAAAAAAACCAAAAAAAAAAAACCACCAAACAACCCAATCCAAAAATGGGCACAAGACCTAAATATACATTTCTCCAAAGAAGATATACAGACTGTCAGAAAACACATGAAAGGATGCTTAACATCACTAATCATTACAGAAATGCAAAACAAAACTGCAATAAGTTATCACCTCACACCGGTCAGGATGGCCATCATCAAAAATCTACAAACAATAAATGCTGGAAAGGGTGTGGAGAAAAGGGAACCGTCTTGCACTGTTGGTGGGAATGTGAATTGATACAGCTACTATGGAGAACAGTATGGAGGTTCCTTAAAAAACTAAAAATAGGACTACCATACAACCCAGCAATCCCACTACTGGGCATATGCCCTGACAAAACCATAATTCAGAAAGAGTCATGTATTGGGGGCTTCCCTGGTGGCGCAGTGGTTGAGAGTCCGCCTACTGATGCAGGGGACACGGGTTCGTGCCCCAGTCCAGGAAGATCCCACATGCTGCGGAGCAGCTGTGCCCGTGAGCCATGGCTACTGAGCCTGTGTGTCCGGAGCCTGTGCTCCACAACAGGAGAGGCCACAACAGTGAGAGGCCCGCGTACCACAAAAAAAAAAAAAAAAAAAAAAAAAAAAAA
>RJWK010019739.1:0-19595 GCA_004363435.1 Platanista minor | reverse complement strand
GAGATGTATATACATTGGAATATTACTCAGCCAGAAAAAGAAATGTAATTGAGTTATTTGTAGTGAGGTGGATGGACCTAGAGACTGTCATACAGAGTGAAGTAAGTCAGAAAGAGAAAAACAAATACAGTATGCTAACACATATATATGGAATGCAAAAAAAGAAAAAAAAGTTCTGAAGAACGTAGGGGCAGGACAGGAATAAAGACGCAGATGTAGAGAATGGACTTGGGGACATGGAAAGGGGAAGGGCAAGCTGGGATGAAGTGAGAGAGTAGCATTGACATATAAACACTACCAAATGTAAAATAGGTTGCGAGTTGGAAGCAGCCACATAGCACAGGGAGATCAGCTCAGTGCTTTGTGACCACCTAGAAGGGTGGGATAGGGAGGGTGGGAGGGAGACACAAGAGGGAGGGGATATGGTGATATATGTATACATATAGCTGATTCACTTTGTTGTACAGCAGCAACTAACACAACAATGTAAATCAATTATACTCCAATGAAGATGTTAAAAAACATAAGGAGTTCTCTGGTTCCTATTTTCATAAACAATCTTATTTCCATAACCAGAAGGTGTATTTCCTGGAAGATTATATTTCCTTCTCTTTCCCACTTAGGACCAGAAAGGAGAGCATCTTCCCTATCTGCTATTTGGAGTGTCTCCTCTTCCTCACTCACCTGACTGCCGCGGGTTTTGGGGGAGGGCCTGCAAAGGGAGAAGAGAGGAGGGACAGGATGGTTCTTACCTGACTGATACTGTTCTGCACTGACATAGGGGCTCTCTGTGTTTGGCAGGTGGTTGAAGCTGACCTTTTCTGTGGTGGGAAACTTGAATATGTTCTTCAGCCCCTTCTGCCCCTCACCTTGTTGGGGTTTTGATTGCAGCATTCTTCAATATTGGCAAACATACATGCGACCTGCTCCTGTAGCACCTGGGCATTGGGCAGTTCTCCAGATTCTTTCTGAGGGGATTTTACCTGCAGGTAGCCCTCTTGTATGGGATTTTCCACAGCCTGGATATCAAGCTCTTCCTCTGTGGCCCGTGTGAAACATTAACAATCCTCCCCTTTCACTGTGCATCAATTACCATTGGTGATTTTCTCCTGATGTTTATGTAGTTTTGCTTGTTCATTATGAATTAGGTGAGGGAAGTTCCATGACGTCCTCATGGACACGGTTCTGTATTTATCCAATTTGCATTTACTGCAGTATTTGATACTGTTGTCCTCTTTTTTACCCCTCTCCCCTTGGGTTCCTCTATTACCTGGATGGTGTCCCATTTCTCTGGCTTCTTCTACCCTCCTCCACAACCTGTTCTTCCTCTGCTGAATCCTTTCAATGTCACCTGGCTCCTTTCACTTTACATATTTGCTGTTGATCTCATTTCCCACCATTGCTATAACTACCACCTCTACCTCAAAGAATTCCAAAGCCTCGGTCTTCCCTCTTCTCCAGGTCCAAATGTTAACATCCATTGGATGTACTCTGGTGCTTCCAAGTGCTGTCCTAAAATCAGAATTCATCACCTTCTGCATCTTTTCTAACATGCTCCTCTGTGTGCTCCAACTCTGTGAATAGCATTCCTATTCACCAATACCTTTAAGCCAGAAACTTGGGGTCATCCCAGCTTCTTGCCTCCCATTCAACCTTACACAAAATGTGCCCCTGGAATCTGCCAGTTCTACTTCCAAAACCACAGGCTCCTGACCCAGGCCAGTGTTTGGGAGCCCCAGTGAATACCTCTCTGAAGTCAGTCCCCCATCACCCTCACAGTCACTGCTGTTGCCTTCACTGAGGTTGTCATTGTCACAGGTCTCCCAGAGTGCCCACCTCGAATTCATACTCTACAGCACTGTCACAGTGAATTTTATAAAACCGAAGTCTAATTTTACAACTGAATTCAAGATGAGGTCCCAGATTGTTAATTGGGTCTGCAAGATTTGTTCAGCTCAGTCTTTTATACTTACCATAGATTCTGGAGCTAAACTGCTTGCGGTTCCCCAAATGTGCCGGACCCTTCTGACTCTGTGCTTTTTCTCTTCCAGTCATCTCCTTCCTCTGCCCTCCTCCAACTTTGAACTCACAGGGTGTGATTTATCTGACCCTCCCAGGTTGTTAGTTGCCTTAGACAAGCTCATGATGAGATTTTATCCCTCTATTTTGTAGTTATTTATTCATTTATTTTTTGGCTGTGCTGCATGACTTGTGGGATGTTAGTTCTTTGACCAGGGATTGAACCTTCCCCTTGGCAGTGGAAGTGTGGAGTCCTAACCACTGGACTGCCAAGGAATTCCCTCTGTATTTTGTAATTATTTATTTCCCAATTCCCCTTAAATGATGGGCTAGTGCAGAGTTCAGGGACCACTTATTATACCTGTACCCCTAGTGCAAGGCCCAGCAAATCTTAGTCACTCAATAAACAATGCTTATTGTTGGTGAAGAGATGCAGTTACATTATTTCAATAGTTTTGCCATTGCTCTTCTCTCAAACTGGAATGTCCTCTCCCTTCTTGTCTGGTTATTATTTATTTTTTGTCACCTTCTGGACTCATCTTGAAAACCTTACCTTCCATGCAGACCTCCCTGTTCTCCCCCACACCCCACTATAGTCATGAGACTATAGTGACTTCCTCAGTGCACTCCCAACAGCTTGAGGTCTTCACCTGTTCTGCTGGGAGATAATGGCTGTGTATATTTCTGTCTCCTGACTCACACAATGCCCTGCTTCATGGAAGGGCTGTCTTGTTATTCTTTTCATTTTACTGCTGGCTCAGGGCTGGTATATAATAGACACTCAATGAATGTTTGGAGAATAAACGAAAGGACATACAAGACAAAATCTAGCAGGGGAGTTAAGACTGAAGTGAACTCTCTGTCAGAGGAGGAGGATCCAGCTTCATGTGGGTGGAGATTGTAATGAGGAGATCTGTCTCTAAAGGTCAACTTCCAAGATCAATATAGCTGTATCAGTCCCAGAGACCCCAGGAGGTAGGCACCATAGGGCCTTATGCGCTGGATATCCCAGACCATCCAGATTGGTCCAGGACAAAACCCCAGCTGGTTGAGGGGTCCACGCAGAGATGCTAACATATCAGCCTCCAGCCTAAAGTCTCAATCATCACTTCCCTGCAGCTGGTGTCTCCCTTGCCCTGAACCTCCTCCCAACCCCCCAATACACACAAAAATCCCCTCCTTGGTGAGGCCTTCTTCAGGAGTAATGGAAGGACACGGGATTGGGTAGAATTGGAAGGCATGTGGGCTGTGAAATAGTGGGTAGGTGGGAGTCATTCTCTTGAGGGAAGCCCCCAGCTCCCGCCACTGTGACCTGAATTCTCCTCAGGGCTCTTCCTAAGGCCCTCCAACCAGCTTCTGTTTCCTGTGTGCTCCCGTGGCTCTATCGCCTTCCCAGCTCCCTCCAGGGGGGGATAACTTGGTTCTCATTGGGACAGATGTTTTAATGGAGAGATGAAGAGAAAACTCCTCTGTGTGTTGTGAGTGCCCCCTGCAGGCTTAATCTCTGGGCATGGAATAAAAGACTGAGGACCAGTTTCCTTCACTAAATGTGGGACCGCAAAGTTAGGAAAATCTGGGGGGATTTTCAGATGATTTAAGACAGTTCTTGTCAATTCTTGAACCAGGTTTGCTTTACAAGTTCTTCAGATTTTTTAATAAAATGGAGGAAACATAGAACTCATTTTCGTAATGATCTTCTTCTACCACCAGGAGGCAGCACGTGTTGGGACAGCAGCGGGGAGAGCCAGCCCTTCCTGGTCAGAGGACAGAAGGAGAGGAAAGAAGTGTACATCTGGCTCCTGGGATGATGCCGGGAGTACTTTTGTTTAATCTCTGTTGTTTCCTAGGAAGGATCTGGGAAGAGTCACTTAACCACCAGGGGAAAGACAGTGGACTGTGCAAGTTTGGAGCTCATGAGTGTTGGAATTTTGTGGGGTCGTGGGGTATGGAGCCGGGGAAGGAGATGCAGGAGGTGAGCCTCGTCTGGATTTGGGGGGTGTTGGCTTCAGATGCTACCATATCTTCCTCACTGAGCATTCCTGCTGGCTCTGTGGGCACTGCACTTGGGGCATCCATGCTGGCTGGAAAGGGTGGGCTGAGCTCAGGGACCTGGGGAAGGGGTGGGTGGAGGACTTTCCTTTGTTGCTACAGTGATAAGACCTCTCTTTCAGTTCTAAGGCAACCCTGCAAGAAAGAGGAGTCCTTCATTTGTAGGCTAGGAACTCACCATTTAAACAATATCCACGAAGGAGACTAAGCCCAAGGATCCAGAGAGGAAGAGAGTGGCATCTTGTCTGCTCACATGTTTCTTTACCCTCTGTGATTACCATCTTTCCATTGGATTTGGCCACAAACACAGGAACCACCACAGTCACAACTACCAAAAATCCAATTCAGAGTGTGGATCCTGTGCTCATCCTTGGAGGTGCTTATCATTGCATTCGTCCTGTCAGGTCCACTTTTTTTTGTGGTCCCCTTACAGGAAGAGGAATATTGTCATTCTGGACTCAAAATGAAAGAGATGAAGATGGGGCCGGACCAGGAAATTGGGCCATGCAAAAAATGCTTAAAAAACAAGGTTACTAGGGATGGCTAACCTGAAGAAGAGAATATTTGGGAGGATAAGGAACTGTTTATGGAATCTGTATTAGTTTTGTGTTGCTGCATAACAAATCACACAATTTAGCAGCTTAAAGAATAGGTGTTTATTATCTCATTGTTTCCATGGGTTCAGGGTCTGGGCATGGCTTAGCTGGGCCCTCTGCTCAGGGTCTCACAAGGCTGTAACCAATGTGTTGGCTCCTGTGTGCCTTTCTGGAGCTTGGGGTCCTCTTCCAAGCTCACTCTGTCATTGGCATGATTTAGTTCCTTCCAGTTGTAAGACTGGAGTTCTCAGTCCATAGAGGGCACTGACAGTTCCCTCTCCATAGGCCGTTCACATCAAAGAACTGCTGAATTTATCGGTCTCCCAGGCTGGGTCTAACCAAGGGTGTCTGGTAAACCTTCTGAAGGGAGGGGTGGGAAAGCCCTGATTTGTATGTAACATTTGCTGTTTTTCAAAATCCTCCCACTATGGACAATTTCAAGCTACCAATGTTTTAACAACTGGCTTGCTAAGTTTCTGAATATTTAACAGTCAGCTTTCCTGGGTATCATTTCCAGCATGCTACTGGGCCCAGTCCAGGGACTCCAGAGTTGATGGACTAAGTGCCCTTTATGCCCCTTCTCCTGCCTAGTCCTCCCACCTCATGTTTTCTTTGGGAATTTTAAGCAGAGGGAATGAGGTTTTTTTTTTTTTTTTTTCAGTACGCGGGCCTCTCACTGTTGTGGCCTCTCCGGTTGTGGAGCACAGGCTCCAGACCCACAGGCTCAGCGGCCATGGCTCACGGGCCCAGCCGCTCCACGGCATGTGGGATCCTCCGGGACTGGGGCACGAACTTGTGTCCCCTGCATCGGCAGGTGGACTCTCAACCACTGTGCCACCAGGGAAGCCCAGAATGAGGTTTTTTTATTTTCCTATTTGGTATAATAGATTACCACAAACTTGGTTTGAAACAACAAGATTTTATTCTCTTAGAGTTTTAGAGGTCAGAAGTCTAAAATCAAGGTGTTGGCAGGGCTGTGTTCCTTCTGGAGGCTTCAAGGAAGAATCCGGACCCCCAGACTTACTTGTCTACACCCATGGTGGTCTGGGCATTAACTGAGCAAAAATCAAGATTCTTCAGTGATAATATGTAAAAAAAATTTGTTTTTTTTTTAAATGTATTTTTTAAATTGAAGTATAGTTGAATTACAGTGTTGTGTTAATTACTGCTGTACAGCAAAGTGACTCAGTTTTACATATATATACATTCTTTTTCATGTTCTTTTCCATTATGGTTTATCACAGGATATTGAATATAGTTCTCTGTGCTATACAGTAGGACCTCTTTGTTTATTCATTCTATATATACCAGTTTGTATCTGCTGATCCCAAACTCCCAACCCTACCTTCTCCCAACCCACTTCCCCTTGACAGCCACCAGTCTATTCTATGTCCCTGATTTTCTGTTTCTGTTTCATAGATAGGTTCATTTGTGTCATATTTTAGATTCCACATAGAAGTGATATCATGTGGTACTGTCTTTGGCTTTCTGACTTCTTCAGTGACAATATTTTTAATGGATTAGACAGAAAGACTGGGTCATGAGTCAGTAGGAATGGGGGCTGCAGAGCCAGTGTCAGTCCTGTGAAGGGTCTAACTAGCAATAAGAGATGGGGGATGGCACAGTGGGGAAGACAGTAAGCTTCAACTACTTCTTTGTGGCATGGAGAGGAGAGTGGATTCTCATATGACTTTAAGATCATTTAGGAGAATCCTGTTTTTCTTTCTGAAATTAGAAGAAAAGTTAATGTGGGACTCTTCTTTGGCCTCCAGAGGTGAAAGTTGTCAGGGAGAGACCAAGAGCATTGTGGATAGAGGGCATAGTGGTGGGAGAATGGCCTTGTTTTGCCAGCTAAGGTGATAGTACTAGAGAACCACATGCCTGCGCAGGTTCCAAGGAGCTCCCGGAGAATATGCCACATCCTATTACCCTTGGCTGTCTGTTTGGATTAACTGTGGAGTTTCATGATCCACCTTGAGTTTGGGAGAAGTAGACTCTTCTGGGGCTGAATGTAGTTCATGTTTTGAATAAAAATAGAATCCATGGTGATAAGGAAGAGAATCCAGCTACTTCATGATCCGTTTGGGGAGGGTGGCTTTGGTGTGTATTCCTGCTGGCATGGGGGATGCTGCACAGGGCAGCACATCTGTTGGCTGGGGGTGGGGAAGAGTTTGAGAACATGGCACTTCTGTCTACACCATACAGTCTCCTGGGAGAAGAGCTGGGAGGAGTGAATTTGGAGAGGAAAACCCAATACACTATGATGATATCTTTCTCCTTGAGTCTGAAGAGAGGCAGTATCTTCTCAGCTGTTTGTGTTCCCTGATGTTGCTTGAGGTGAGGTGATGGCACTGGGCAAGGGATGCAGTGTCTTCATGATCAGGTGGTGGAGGGTGGCTTCATAGGTTTCACTTCTGCTTTGGCAGGTATTCCTAATGGCAGGAAGTGCACTTCACAGGGGGACACTTCTGCTGGCTGGGAGGTGGGGGAGATGTCTTGGGAAGGCAGGGCTCAGGAACCTGGGGAGGGGGCTGGCAGGGGACTTTGCATTGTTGCCACTGCTGCTGAGGCATCGTTCTTATTTGAAAAGAATCTGTAAGGAGGAGGAGGTACTTTTGTTTTCATTGGAACTTTCTCAATGAAATCACCACAGCTCTACCATCCACCCTCAGGAGCAACCTTCCCATCAGATGTTCTGACACATCTGCCACGTCACAGAACCTTGCAGTTGCAGTAGCTACTAAGTAAGGAGTGTAGGAGTTTTTTTCCATGATAAACCCCTCTCTCTGCCCTGAGGGGTTCACTCTTGGTCATTCCCTGTCTGCCACCCCAGAGGGAGCCTGGGCCAGCACGTAATGCTCTTCACATCCAGCAGAGCCATTTCACTCACGTGCAAATCCAAGTGAACCTGACCTGTGAGGATAAATGCACCTGAGGAGACTCCAGTCCCACCTCTTTTATTGTGGATTAAGCCTGGGCTGGTAAAATACCTGGAATCCCCTCCTGCCTTCCTGGCTCCAGGTGTAATTCCCCAGTTCCTGAAGCACTTGTCAAACTCCTTCTTTGCACAGAAAATCCTACTTTGTCACTACCCGGTATGTAGTGGCGTTTCCTTCTCTGCAGGAAAGAGAGCTCAGTTTGAGACAGATGTTTCATGTGCTTGTCAGTTTACCGTCTTCTCCTCATGCTTCAACAGAGCAGTCAACTGACTGTGAAAACCGAAGGTGAAGGGCCATAATGGGGGCGGGGTCTGGGAGGCTGGGCCACATCATTCAGTTTTCAACTCTCCACACCCCCTGTGCTTCTACTTTTGTGCCATGACCAAGGTTCCCTTTAAACTCCTTGCCAAACACCTGCCTCTCCATCTTGTATTTTGAACAAATGTATTAGGTGGGAGTGTCCAGAGAAATAGAACAGACAGGATGCACATATATATATTTTTAAGAAATTGGCTCATGTGATCATGGAGGCCGACAAGTCCAAAATCTGCAAAACAGGCAGGCAGCCTGGAGACCCAGGAAGATTTGCAGTTTGAGCACACAGGCAGCCTGGTCATAGAATTCCCTTGGGAGAGGTCAGTCTTTTTTTTCTTTTTTTTCTTTTTTACATCTTTATTGGAATATAATTGCTTTATAATGGTGTTAGTTTCTGCTTTATAACAAAGTGAATCAATTATACATATACATACGTTCCCATATCTCCTCCCTCTTGCGTCTCGCTTCCTCCCATCCTCCGTATCCCACACATCCAGGTGATCACAAAGCACCGAGCTGATCTCCCTGTGCTATGCGGCTGCTTCCCACTAGCTATCTATTTTACGTTTGGTAGTGTACATATGTCCATGCCACTCTCTCACTTTATCACAGCTTACCCCTCCCCCTCCCCATATCCTCAAGTCCATTCTCTAGTAGGTCTGCGTCTCCATTCCCGTCCTGTCCCCAGGCCCCTCACGACATTTTATTTTTTCTTAGATTCCACATATATGTGTTAGCATATTGTATTTGTCTTTCTCTTTCTGACTTACTTCACTCTGTATGACAGACTCTAGGTCCATCCACCTCACTACAAATAACTCCATTTCGTTTCTTTTTATGGCTGAGTAATATTCCATTGTATATATGTGCCACATCTTCTTTATCCATTAATCCAATGATGGACATTTAGGTTGCTTCCATGTCCTGGTTATTGTAAACAGAGCTGCAATGAACATTTTGGTACATGATTCTTTTTGAATTATGGTTTTCTCAGGGTACATGCCCAGTAGTGGGATTGCTGAGTATTATGGTAATTCTATTTTTAGTTTTTAAAGGAACCTCCATACTGTTCTACATAGTGGCTGTATCAATTCACATTCCCACCAACAGAGCAAGAGAGTTCCCTTTTCTCCACACCCTCTCGAGCATATATTGTTTCCAGATTTTTTGATGATGGCCATTCTGACTGGTGTGAGATGATATCTCATTGTAGTTTTGATTCGCATTTCTCTAATGATTAATGATGTTGTGCATTCTTTCATGTGTTTGTTGGCAATCTGTATATCTTCTTTGGAGAAATGTCTATTTAGGTCTTCTGCCCATTTTGTTTGCTTTTTTGTTATTGAGCTGCATGAGCTGCTTGTAAATTTTGGAGATTAATCTTTTGTCAGTTGCTTCATTTGCAAATATTTTCTCCCATTCTGAGGGTTGTCTTTTGGCCTTGTTTATGGTTTCCTTTGCTGTGCAAAAGCTTTTAAGTTTAATTAGTTCCCATTTGTTTATTTTTGTTTGTATTTCCATTTCTCTAGGAGGTGGGTCAAAAGGATATTGCTGTGATTTATGTCATAGGGTGTTCTGCCTATGTTTACCTCTAACAGTTTGAGAGTGTCCGGCCTTACATTTAGGTCTTTAATCCATTTTGAGTTTATTTTTGTGTATGGTGTTAGGGAGTGTTCTAATTTCATACTTTTACATGTACCTGTCCAGTTTTCCCAGCACCACTTATTGAAGAGGCTGTCTTTTCTCCTCTGTATATTCTTGCCTCCTTTATCAAAGATAAGGGGACCATATGTGCGTGGGTTTATCTCTGGGCTTTCTATACTGTTCCATTGATCTATATTTCTGTTTTTGTGCCAGTACCATACTGTCTTGATTACTGTAGCTTTGTAGCACAATCTGAAGTCAGGGAGCCTGATTCTTCCAGCTCCGTTTTTCGTTCTCAAGATTGCTTTGGCTATTCGGGGTCTTTTGTGTTTCCATACAAATTGTGAATTTTTTTGTTCTAGTTCTGTGAAAAATGCCAGTGGTAGTTTGATAAGGATTGCATTGAATCTGTAGATTGCTTTGGGTAGTAGAGTCATTTTCACAATGTTAATTCTTCCAATCCAAGAACATGGTATATCTCTCCATCTATTAGGATCATCTTTAATTTCTTTCATCAGTGTCTTATAATTCTCTGCATACAGGTCTTTTGTCTACTTAGGTAGGTTTATTCCTAGATATTTTATTCTTTTTGTTGCAATGGTAAGTGGGAGTGTTTTCTTAATTTCACTTTCAGATTTTTCATCATTAGTGTATGGGAATGCAAGAGATTTCTGTGCATTAATTTTGTATCCTGCTACTTTACCAAATTCATTGCTTAGCTCTAGTAGTTTTCTTGTAGCATCTTTAGGATTCTCTATGTATAGTATCATGTCATCTGCAAACAGTGACAGCTTTACTTCTTCTTTTCCAATTTGGATTCCTTTTGTTTCTTTTTCTTCTCTGATCGCTGTGGTTAAAACTTCCAAAACTATGTAGAATAAGAGTGGTGAGAGTGGGCAACCTTGTTTTGTTCCTGATCTTAGTGGAAATGCTTTCAGTTTTTCACCATTGAGGACGATGTTGGCTGTGGGTTTGTCATATATGGCCTTTATTATGTTGGGGAAAGTTCCCTCTGTGTCTACTTTCTGCAGGGTTTTTTTGTCATAAATGGGTGCTGAATTTTGTCGAAAGCTTGGTATCAGGTTGATGATGGCCTTGTCGAATGAGTTTGGGAGTGTTCCTCCCTCTGCTATATTTTGGAAGAGTTTGAGAGGGATAGGTGTTAGCTCTTCTCTAAATGTTTGATAGAATTTGCCTGTGAAGCCATCTGGTCCTGGGCTTTTGTTTGTTGGAAGATTTTTACTCACAGTTTCAATTTCAGTGCTTGTGATTGGTCTGTTCATATTTTCTATTTCTTCCTGGTTCAGTCTCGGCAGGTTGTGCATTTCTAAGAATTTGTCCATTTCTTCCAGGTTGTCCACTTTATTGGCATAGAGGTGCTTGTAGTAATCTCTCATGATCCTTTGTATTTCTGCAGTGTCAGCTGTTACTTCTCCTTTTTCATTTCTAATTCTATTGATTTGAGTCTTCTCACTTTTTTTCTTGATGAGTCTGGCTAATGGTACATCAATCTTTTTTATTTTCTCAAAACCAGCTTTTAGTTTTATTGATCTTTGCTATTGTTTCCTTCATTTCTTTTTCATTTATTTCTGATCTGATCTTTATGATTTCTTTCCTTCTGCTAACTTTGGGGTATTTTTGTTCTTCTGTCTCTAATTGCTTTAGGTGAAAGGTTAGGTTGTTTATTTGAGAGGTTTCCTGTTTCTTAAGGTAGGATTGTATTGCTATAAACTTCCCTCTTAGAACTGCGTTTGCTGCATCCCATAGGTTTTGTGTGTCTTGTTGTCATTGTCATTTGTTTCTAGGTAGTTTTTGACTTCCTCTTTGATTTCTTCAGTGATCTCTTGGTTATTAAGTAGTGTATTTCTTAGCTTCCATGTGTTTGTATTTTTTACAGATCTTTTCCTGTAATTGATATCTAGTGTCTTAGGGTTGTGGTCGGAAAAGGTACTTGATACGATTTCAGTTTTCTTAAATTTATCAATGCTTGATTTGTGACCCAAGATATGATCTATCCTGGAGAATGTTCCATGAGCACTTGAGAAAAATGTGTATTGTTTTGTTTTTGGATGGAATGTCCTATAAATATCAATTAAGTCCATCTTGTTTAATGTATCATTTAAAGCTCGTGTTTCCTTATTTATTTTCATTTTGGATGATCTGTCCATTGGTGAAAGTGGGGTGTTAAAGTCCCCTACTATGATTGTGTTACTGCCGATTTTGCCTTTTATGGCTGTTAGTATTTGCCTTATGTATGGAGGTGATCCTGTGTTGGGTGCATAAATATTTACAATTGTTATATCTTCTTCTTGGATCTATCCCTTGATCATTATGTAGTGCCCTTGTTTGTCTCCTGTAATAGTCTTTATTTTAAAGTCAATTTTGTCTGATATGAGAAATGCTACCCCAGCTTTATTTTCATTTCCATTTGCATGGAATATCTTTTTCCATCCCCTCACTTTCAATCTGTATGTGTCCCTAGGTCTGAAGTGGGTCTCTTGTAGATAGTATATATATGGGTCTTGTTTTTGTATCCAGTCAACCAGTCTGTGCCTTTTGGTGAGAGCATTTAATCCATTTACATTTAAGGTATTTATCGATATGTATGTTCCTATTCCCATTTTCTTAATTGTTTCAAGTTTGTTATTGTAGGTCTTTTCCTTCTCTTGTGTTTCTTGCCTAGAGAAGTTCCTTTAGCATTTGCTGTAGGAACTTGGAATGATTTTATGACAGTAAGGACTCTGGATTTTATTTTTAAATGGGAATATATTTGCTAATTTCAATATAGACAGCGAATAATATTAATGTCTTGGTATGATTTCTGCAGTTTTTCTGATAAGGGATTGAGGCACGAAATAGGAAGAAAGAGAAAAGATAGATGAGTTTTGCAGTGGTTCAGATGAAAGATAATACTGACTCCAACCAGGATAAGAACACTGGAGATAATGAGAAGATGAAAAGTGATTCTATTCTTAGTACAGAATTTTGGGGAGAAATTATATGTGGGAGGTGAGGACACGAGAAATCAGAGATGAATCCTAGCATTTAAAATTTATTATTATTTTAAAATTATTTTTTAGTTTGTGGCTTGAGCACCTTTACATACATGGTGACATTGTTGTGTATATTGAGTGGATAGAAAATATTCCACACATGATAGGTATGACAATATTACATAAATAAGATAATGAGCAAATGTTTTAAACAACTTTATCACAATAAATTCTACAACTTATATGAAAAGTACAAACTCCTTGAAAATCAAGTAACAAAAACTAACACATAAAGAAAATTTGGATAGCCCTGTAATGATCTTTTGTTGTGTCAGCTTGGCTAGGCTACAATCCATAGTTATTCAAACACTGTTCTAGGTGTTGCATAAAGGTAGATGTGAATAATGTTCATAATCAAATGACTTTGAGCAAGGGAGAATATACTAGATAATCTGGATCGGTCTGATTCAATAGTTGAAAGACCTCAAGAGTAGAACTGAAGCATGCCTGAAGCAGTCCTATGCATGTACAGTAATTTCAGCCCATGACAGATAGTTTCAGCCTGCCATTCCTGGCAGTCAGCCCTATGGATTTTTGACTTGCTCAGATGACAAGTCCTTGCCATATATCTCTTAATGTATATCTTCTACTGGTTCTGTTTCTCTGGTTGGACCCTGAGTAATACAGCCCCTATAATTATTAGAGAAATTTAACTCATAATTTAAAGCCTCCACATTTAGAAAACTCTGTGGTCAAATTGGTTAACTAGTGAACTGTATCAAAAACACTTAAGGGAGAAAAAATATTAATCATACATAATCTCTTTCAGAAAACAGAGGAAGAGGGAATGAATACTCGCTAAGTCTATCTGGCGATAATATAGCTGTGATATCGAAATTTGACAAGAACCTTCCAAAAAGTAAAATTACAGACCAGTATCCATCATGAGCACAGAAGCAAAAATCTTTAACAAAATATTAGTAAACTGAATCCTGCAATATATTAAGCAGATTTATCATAAGAATGCAAGATTTATTTAATTATTCTAAAAATAAGTCAATGCGATTCACCAAAATTAACTGAATACAGGAGAAAAATCACACTATTATTTCAAAAGATGTGGAGAAAGCATTTGACAGAATTCAATATGCATTCATGATAAAACTTTCTGCAGAATAGAAATTGAATGGAATTATCTCTGTTTGATGATGTTCACCTATGAAAAACCTACAGCTAACATTGAACTAATTGTGAAATATTTTCCCCCTAATATCAGGAGCAAGGCAAGTATATCTCAACTCATTACTTCTATTCAACATTTACTGGAGGTTCTAGCTAGTGCAATAGGGTAAGAAAAATTAAAAAAATAAAAGAATGAATTGGAAAAAATGAAGCAAATATATCTTTATTAACAGATGACAGATGATATGTCTTTATTAACAGATAACAGATTTCTAAGGAATTTACACAAATATATATTGGAATTAAGTGACTTTAGCAATGCCACAGAATATAAGGCCAATATATAAAAATCAATTATATTTCTGTATACCATCACCAAACAATTGGAAATAAAATAAAAAATAAATTCACAACAGCATAGAAATCATAATGTATTAGAACTATATTTAACAAAAATGTGCAAGACTTCTTTACTGAAAACTTGAGAGAGTGGCATGGACATATATACACTACCAAACGTAAAATAGATAGCTAGTGGGAAGCAGCTGCATAGCATAGGGAGATCAGCTCGGTGCTTTGTGACCAGGTGGATGGGTGGGATAGGGAGGGTGGGAGGGAGGGAGACGCAAGAGGGAGGAGATATGGGAACATATGTATATGTATAACTGATTCACTTTGTTATAAAGCAGAAACTAACACACCATTGTTAAGCAATTATACTCCAATAAAGATGAAAAAAAATAGAAAAAAATCCAGAGAAAAATTCAAGAAGATATAAATAAATGAACTGATATAAAGAATTCATACATTGGATAACACACTACTTAAAATATATCAGCCCTCTTAAATTAATCTATTGATTCCTTGTAATCCCAATAAAAATTCTGGCTGGCTTTTTTGGGAGAAATTAACAGGTCAAATTTAAAATTTATATGGAAATGGAAAGAATCTAGACTAATCCAAATAATCTTGGAAAAGAACAAAATTGTGGGTCCCACACTATCTGATTTCAAGACTTAGACTTGAAGTCTAAAATGTTCATCCATCAAGAATGTGTGGCTTTGGTATACGATAGACATACAGATCAATGGAACAGTATAAAGAATCCAGAAATAGATCCAACATTTATGGTCAAGTAAAATGTGTAAATGACTAAAAAACACGTGAAAAAATGCTTAAAAACATTACTAATCAGGGAATTGAAGTTAAAAACCCCATGAGATACCATTTCAGATCATGAAAATGGTTAAGATTAAAGTAAGTGACTTAAACAAGCGTGGCAAGGATGTGGAACACTTGGAACTCTCATACTATGCTGGTGAGAGTGCGAAATGGCACAACCAGTTTAGAAAACAATCTGGCAGTTTCTTATAATGTTAAACATACGTCTCTGTTATGACCAAGAAGCTTCATTTCTAAATATTTATTTAAGAGAAATAAAAACATATATCCATAAAAGACTTGTACATAAATATTCATAGTAGCTTTGTTTGAGTAGCTCCAAATTGAAACAATCTAAATGTTTATCAACATAAAAATGGATGAATAAATTGTAGATAATTCACACAGTGGAATACCCTAGCAATAAAAAAACAACGCTTAAAAAACTACTGATAAAAGCAACAGCATGATGTATATCAAAACATTATGTTTGGCAAAAAAAGTCAAATAAAGCAGAGTGAGTTCTGTATGATTCCGTATGTATGATGGTCTAGAATAAGCAAAACTCACCCGTGGTGATAGGAATCTGAACCGTGGATGCATGTGGGAGGGAATTAAGTAGAAAGGGGTATTGGAAATACTTTATATCCTCCTTGTGCTCAGATATTACAGGGACTGTAATGATAGGATCATGGTATGTATCCACTTAACTCATCGCCTAAGTTCTAAAATTATTCTTCTAGAAGTCTACATACTTGAGTTATATTATCCACATTAGGCATAATGAAACGACGTATTATTTTTTTTTCTGATTTACATTTTTTATACATCTTTATTGGAGTATAATTGCTTCACAATGCTGTGCTAGTTTCTGTGGTACAACAAAGTGAATCAGCCATATGTACACATATATTCCCATATCCCCTCCTCTTGAACCTCCCTCCCACCCTCCTTATCCCACCCCTCTAGGTTGTCGCAAAGCACCGAGCTGATCTCCCTGTGCTATGCTGCTGCTTCCCACTAGCTATCTATTTTACAGTTGGTAGTGTATATATGTCGATGCTACTCTCACTTCACCCCTGCTTTACTCTTTCACTTTTACTCACAGTGGCTACAAGAACTTGTATAAAATCTGAATCAGCTTTCTTGACCATCGATAAGTGCTTTCTTGGAAAACTCCAGAAGTTCTGAAAAAAGTAGTCTTTATTATACTCATACAGACAAGGGTATGTTATTTCTTCTTCATGGATGCTTTTCCAGGTGAAAGGAAAATGTTAGTATCCATACCTCTGCCAAACTGTGGAGTTTTCTTTGAAAGTCAGGAGTTAGTTTTCAGGAACTGACATGAATTAGAACTGCTGGGAAAAGACTTGATATTTGCTCCAGACCCCAGCTACATGTAGGCTGAGAGGTCCCAAGTCAGTCCTCTTCAGGCCACTGGGACCTTCTGAGGACAAGAACAGTTGGGATAGAACAATCGGTGGAGTGATTCTGTCTGGCCAGGTATGGGGCTGGTGGATAATTAAGACTGATAAGCACACGTGGATGGATGGATAAATGTATGTGTGGGCAATAAACTAATAGAGCATAGAGGAAGTTCAAGCAAGAATTTAAAGTTTGTTTGCTGTGCTCCCACTGCTGAACTGAGGTCTAGAAATATAAAATAATGTGTTTAGGGTCACACAGTGAATACTGGAACGCAGTAACCTATTCTTTCTGAGGCATTATCAGCTCTCATCTCATGTTTGGCCAAATCTTAGTTTCCAGAGGGAAGGGAAGAGGAGAAGAGTCATTCCGTGAACTTTTATTGAGGACCTCATTTGTCCCGGGAACTGTTTGGTGTTGGGCATATAGCAGTGAGTAATACATAAAACTTAAATCCATCAAGGTCAGTGGACATTAAACAAATGGTTACATGAATAATTCTTTAATAATTCTATATGTGTCATGAAAGAGTGGTTCAGGGTTATAAGAGGATAAAACAGGAGAAAGTAACCTTGTGCAGAATAATCAATCAGAGTTAGCCTGAACACTCTACAGTACATGAAAGTCAACTAGGGAAAGATAGCTCCTGGTTGAGAGATGGCATGTGTGGTAGGTGGGAGGGAAGGAACGTGGAAAATATGAGGAGCAGAGAGGTCAGTGTGACCAGAGTTCATAAGCCAAGCCAGGGGAGCATGTTGTGACCCATGCTTCATGGGATTAGATATGTGGGGATAGCCAAACCATCATAGCCTTATGGCCCAATGTTAAGGAGGTCAGTTATGTTTTTAAGTCTAACAGGAAGCCACTGAAGGATATCAAGCAAATAGCATAGTATCACTTGTAGTTTGGCTTCAGTGTGGTGAATGGTTTATAGTGCATCAGGGGTTGAAGAAGACCAGTTGAGAGGCTCTTACAATTAGGCCAGGTGAGAACTGATGGTACCTGGATGAAGGTAGCATGAGTGAGATGGAGAAAGATAAATGGGAGAAATAGATGCACTATCAGGTGGAACTGTTAAGCTCACAATATTAGCTCCAATTATTCTAATAATTCCTTGAGTCTGGTACCTGTGATAATGTCTATGCAGTCAAAATTATAACATAACTGATAAATACAGTTAAGTCTGCCTTACTTGGGTGCAGCCTCCCTGAGATGTTTAGTGTTCCATTTTTGCTTTTAAATGAGTATCCAGGTCATTTCCAGCTAGCAAAACTGAACCCCCTGACAGATATTTCAAATATGTGACTAATGTTGCCAGTTTTCATCTCAACTGGCCTGGATATAAATCCAATACTAATTTGAGCTTGTGGCAAATATATGTAATTTCCCTCCTCATTTTCCAATACCCTTTGAACACCTTACTATGTATGGGCTATTTTATAGACTTATGCATCCTTTCTTCCCAAAGTAGAACCCAGAAAATCTATCTCACAGTGTCTTTTACAGCTTGGGCTCTACCAATCAGAACTTGCTCCAGAAAGGAGCAGTGGGAAGAGGGTCTCCTTGTAGAATACATTTTGCTGGCAAGGGTGGTGGCTCTCTTTTGCTGTTGGCTGAGGATGCAAGGGTGTGCTTCTGGCACAAATGTTGCATTGGTGGAGTGGAGGCGGTGGTGGCAGCAGCTTCCTCACCAGGCCAGTTCTGTGGTGTGGTTTTGGGCATAGTTCCTTGATACTTATCTTCAAACCTGGTTCTTTAGCTCTCCCAGCAGTTCCACCCAATAGCCTTTTAATAAGCTCTTTAATAAGCTTAGTCAGCCAGAGTGAGCTTCTGTTGCTTGTAATTAATATTCCCATCTGATATAAAACTAGACGTTATTAATTACACAGTATGAAGTTGTTCCCTGAAATGACATCATGAAATTGAAGTTCTCAGAAGTATGATTGAACAAGAAAAATAGGTCTGATCAAAGCTTCTGTTCATATTTGTCTTACATCAGTGTTATGACAAACATTTATCAACAAATAAGAATAATGCATGCCTCTATAATAGTCCAAAGAAACTATTTCACAGGGCCATCATATAGATGAATTTCTGAACCTACCTGCTAAAAATCAAAATATAGCAAAATAAAAAATGTACACATCTTGGAATTACTTTCCTGCCTCTGTGTGTGTGTGTGTGTGTGTGTGTGTGTGTATGTGTGTATGTGTATGGTGAGGAAGGTGCTGTGAAATTTCCTGAGGAAGCCATGAGCAGGTGAGAGAGTGGCCCCAGTGGGAAAGATTCAAGGCATAAACACTTCTAGAAGATAAGGAGAGACTTCAGTCCAGGCACTCCCAGCTCCAGGAAAGGAGGCCTCTGGAATATCTCAGACGCAGGACTTCTAGCCTCTGCTAAAACACCTCTAGTGACAAGCTGTAACTGCTTTTTTTTTTTTTTCATTCAACAACACCATCTTTATTCAAAAATATATATCTATGAGACATTTCAGAATATACTATTACCGCCAATGGCAGCCTATACTTCTAAATAAAGTCCTAAATTAATATACAAATTTAAGCTTTAAAAATACTCTTTAAGAAGAAAAAAAACAGAACAAAAAACAAGGGAAGATTGAAGACTTTCTGAGGAAGAAGACCTGGTCCTGGAGGCCGATGGATGCCCTAAGTATAGGAGAACATAGAACAAAATCCACCCACCCCGCCCTGCCAGATCACCTCACACATACAAGGAGAAAGGTTCGTTTAAATTAAACAAATGAAGTAAAAAGCACTCCTGGGGAGGATGTGGGAGAATTAAGAGTTAAAAAACAAAAAAACAGAAGTAACTTCCTTACAGGAAGTCCACTAGTAACAGGTGTTAAGAGGCCAACACATTCATTTACATAATTGCTAACGTTTCATTTCTTGCTCTTGCTGTAATAATTATGCATCAATTTCTAGTCAAAGACTCAATCAGATAAAACAGAGCAGTGGGCAAAATCCATTATGTTATAACATTTTCATCTAGCTGATGACAGCAGATATCTACTACACCTTTCTGGCTGGCTTGTGGCTGGTAAGACTTTGCGTCCTTGGTGAAAGAAAGCACAGAGTTTGTGCAAGATGGGTCTGTTCAGAAGCAAGCTCATCTGCGGGACTAAAGCAGCACACCACGTGGGGAGGGGGCTTATATGCAGAAACAGCAAAGACTGGAATTTATTTTGCAATTTTAGTAAAAGTCATTTACTGCCCTATGGCCTCTGGGAGAAAAACTTTATATATAGACTC
>RJWK010019738.1:0-32104 GCA_004363435.1 Platanista minor | reverse complement strand
AAAAAAAAAAAAAAAAAAAAAAAAAAAAGAGAGACAATGAATAAAATGGGAAGGGTCTCTGCCCTCATGGAGTTTATAGGCTGGTGAAAAGGGGAAAGCAATCAGCACCATATAAATAAATATGAGAATATCAGAGGAGGACAAACACTTTGAAGAAAGTACAACAGGATTGTTTCCTCACATCCCTCAAGTTTGCTTTCAAGATGATATCAGCTTTATCTTAAGGCTGACTCATGGAAGTACGTGTGTTTTACCCACATCCTTTCAAGATAGTGAGCTTGGATTGTTTTGGGGAGAGCAAGGGAGCTCTTCAGATGTTCTCCCAAACTGTTCTTTGTGTCTCATAGGTCCTAACCAAGCTGTGTGTCCATCCATTAAAACTATGTCTTGTGAACATGGAAGCAACCCAAGTGCCCATTAACAGATGTTTGGATTAAGAAGATGTGGTATATATACACAGTGGAATATTAGTAAAAAATAGTGAATGAAATTCTGCCATTTGCAGCAACATGGATGGACCTAGAGAATATTATGCTTAGTAAAAGAGGTCAGACAGACAAATAGTGTGTGATATCACTTATATGTGGAATCTAAAAAAGAAAAAAAATGATTGTATATGCAAAACAAACAGATGCACAGATATAGAACACAAACTTGTGGTTACCAAAGGGGAGAGGGGAGTGGGGGGAGACAAATTAGGGGTATGGGATTAACAGATACAAACTACTGTGTATAAAACAAATAAACAACAAGGACATACTGTATATATAGCACAGGGAATTATAGCCATTATCATAAAATAACTTAAAATGGAATTATATAATGCAAGAATACAGAATCACTATGCTATACACCTAAAAGTAATATAATATTGTAAATCCACTATACTTCAATTTTTGAAAAAATGTCTTGTGAAGAGAAAATACAACAGGATCAAGAATGTGATCAAGGGTGGTTAAGAGTCCTCCTGCCAGTGCAGGGGACACGGGTTCGAGTCCTGGGCTGGGAAGATCCCACATGCTGCAGAGCAACTAAGCCCGTGAGCCACGACTACTGAGCCTGCGCTCTAGAGCCCAAGAGCCACAACTACTGTAGCCCGCATGCCTAGAGCCCATGCTCCACAACAAAAGAAGCCCACGCACCACAATGAAGAGTAGTCCCTGCTCACCACAGCTAGAGAAAGCCTGCGTGCAGCAACGAAGACCCAACACAGCCAATAAATAAATAAATAAAAATTTTAAAAAACACACAAAAAGAATGTGATCAAGATTGCCTAGGGTTAACAGGACTCAAGATGGCAGATTGGGAAGACCCTGAGCTCACCTCCTCCAATGGACACACCAGAGCCACGACCACACGTGGAACAACTCCCTCTGAGCATGACCTGAAGATGGGCAGCACGGTTCTTCTGCCACCACGGATGTAAAGGAAGAACCACACGCAGACGGGTAGGAGGGGCAGACACGTGATCGAGTCAGGACCCACACCCCCGGTGGGCGACGCACAGCGAGAGGAGACATCACAACTTGGATTCCTCCTTAAGGAGTGAGGGGTTTGAGCCCCATGTGGGCACGCCAGCCCAGGGGACCCACACTGGGAAAATAAACCCCCATAACGGGCTTAGAAAACCACATATGGATCAGTTAAAGGGCTATATTAAACATACAAAGTCAGCTATGTTTATAGGATATGCCTAAAGCAAACGAGACAGACATATTAATGTAGGGGAATAGATTAAAATATACCAAACCAATGCGAGGAGAAAGCAGAAGTGGCAGCATCAATATCAAAGTGGACTTCAAGAAAAAATTAATTAGATTAAAGGATGGTTATTGGTAAGAGTTTACAACCAACCCACAAAGTAACATATCCTAAACACATTTGCATCAAGTGACAATTGCACTGAACGGAAAAGCTGGTGGGATGCTAAATGTGACATATCCACCATCATATTTGGAGATTTTAACACACCTCTCTTAGAATTTGAATGAGCATTCAGAAAAGAAACAAACACACAAATAAGGAAATAGATGATATGAACAATTTAGCTATCATTTTTTTACCTCAAACTATACTTGCAAATTTTCATCAGCAAACATGCTTTTTCTCAATTAATTATGTAACATTATAAAAATTAACTTTATATTAAGCCACAAAGATAATTACAAAATTATAAAAGAAAAATAATATCAAACCATAAGGAAATGAAGTAGAAACAATAATAGGATCATAAGCCACTAGAAAGTGTAGATATTAAAAAGTATTATAAATCTAGGGAGTGTAAAAGTGTTTGGTATTGGCAATGACCCTATAGACTGATAGACCAGAAAGTTGAGACATAGATCAAAATAAAAATGGGAAGAAAAAGTAGTATTTCAAATCAGTTGAGGTAAAAAGATTCGTTAAATCATGTTTTACAAATTGTTACAGCCATCTCAGGGAAATAACTGGATTCCTTTCTCATCCTTTACTCCAAACAGACCATCAAGTCAAACATCAAAAAATGAAATGATAAAAGAGGAAAAATATGGGTTTTTTTTAAATAATCAGAATGAAGAAGTCCTTCCTAAGCAAAATATAAAACACAGGAGAAAATAGATTGATAAAATTGATTTAAAATTGTAAATTTCCATAGAACAAAAGCAATAAACAAATCAAAGTAAAATTTAAAACTGGGGGAAATATTTGTAGCACTTATAATGAGGACTTAATTTCATTAATATGTGAAAAGCTCTTAAAAATCTATGACTGTGATGACCAAACTAACCAAAAATGTTAGATTAAGGACAAAATCAGCTCACAAAAAAATAAATACTATTGCAAAAATGCTCAAGATCACCTACAGTTATAAACCAAAAAAAGCAGAATCTAAAATAGACCAACAGAACAGACAATCCTTAATAATTCTGACCTTCTAAAACACAAATTCATAACATAAAAGTTTTTTTTAATTTTCCAATTGTCTTTATGATCTCAATACCAAAATCTGACAGATGGCTAAAAAAAAACACAAATAAACCACATAGCAGTCTCACTTATGAGTATAAATATAAGAATACTAACAAAATCAGAAGTATACTTTTAAAAACACACTAACACCAATTAGGATTCATTTCAGAAATGAAATAATGGTTTAATGTTAGGAAATCCACAAAGTTCATGATAAAAGTCACAATCTAAGCATATATACTGAAAAGAGATTTGATATGATTTAATATTCATTACTAATTTTAAAAAATTCTTAATAATTTAAGAGTAAGAGGCACCCTATCTTGGTCAATGGAGCAAATGTCATAACGAATAGTGAGACAAAAATGATTTTCTTCCAAAGCAGGAACTAAACAAGGAGGTTCTTTGTCACCCTCTGCCTGATAATTCTGTTATCTGGAGTCTTTGTAAGTTTGTTTCTGTTGTTGATTATTTCTGTGGGTTCTCGTTCATGGAGTGTTATCACTTGGGGGTCATTTCCTGATTGTATGCTGGCTATTTTACTTGAAAAGCTATTTGTAGAAATTGAGGCCAAAATGATGTGATCTTCCAAAGAGAATTTTTAAAGAATTTCTTTTGCGAAGCACCTGGGGTGCCAGCAGTCTGGGTCACCTCAACCCACCAAGATGGCTGGAATCTGGGTCAGAATCCACACAAGGACAGGATTCTGCCAGATTCTCTTTACAGACCAGTGTTTGGAAGAGCCAGGCAGGCCCCAGTGAAGGCTGGTTTGCTAGGCCCACACCCTTGTCAGGGCCTGGATTACAGCCTCTGCCCCAGGGGGGCTGGGGACACAGCTCAGCTCTTTCTGTCTGTTCCTGATCTCCAAACACTCCCAGAGCAAAAGTGGACCTGAACACCTGGCTCAGGCTCTGGGTTCTTTTCCTCTAAGGCCTTGCCATCTTCTAAGCAGTTTGAAGATTTTAGGAAAAATGTTCTTACATTTTGCACAGATTGGGGGTGGGGAGGGGTGGTGTCCAGGAAGAGGATCAGTCTAAAACGTCTAGAAGCAGAAGTCTTTTTTTGGGGGGGGGGGGGGGGTATTATTCTACGGTCAGAGCTTTTTCTGAACTAAAGTAATCAGTATATCTAATAGTGTTGCCCCTTGGGTCATTCTATTAGGCATAGTGGTCAGTAGTCATTTTTTTCCAGTTTTATTGAGATATAACTGAGATACACCCCTGTGTAAGTTTAAGAAGTACAGCATAATAACTTAGATATTGTGAAATGATGACCACAGTAAGTTTAGCTAACACCCGTCATCTCATATAGATACCAAAAAAAAAAGTTGTTTCCTTTGTGATAAGAACTCTTAGGATCTACTCTCTTAACAATTAAATATACCTCCACGGCAGTGTTAACTAGAGTCATCGTGCTTGCTGTACATTACATCCCCAGGACATATTTATCTTATGACTGGAAGTCTGTACCTTTTGACCACCTTCCTCCAAACCCCGACACCAGCCTGCCAACACACACACCCTCCACCTCTGGTAACCACAAATCTGATCCCCTTTTCTATGAGTTTGGGTTTGTTGTTTGTTTTTTAGATTCCACACATAAGTAAGTTCATAGAGTATTTGACTTTCTCTGACTTCTCCACTTAGCATCATGCCCTCAAGGTCCATAGAAGCAGAAGTCTTACATCCTTTAAGATTTTTCTGGAAGTTCTGACCAATAAAATAAGACAACAAGGGCTTCCCTGGTGGCGCAGTGGTTGAGAATCTGCCTGCCAGTGCGGGGGACACAGGTTCGAGCCCTGGTCTGGGAAGATCCCACATGCTGCGGAGCAACTGGGCCCGTGAGCCACAGCTACTGAGCCTGTGCTCTAGAGCCTGCGAGCCACAACTACTGAAGCCCAAGTTCCTAGAGCCCATGCTCCTCAACAAGAGAAGCCACCGCAATGAGAAGCCTACACACCGCAACGAAGAGTAGCCCCTGCTCGCCACAACTAGAGAAAAGCCCATGCGTAGCAGTGAAGACCCAGCACAGCCATAAATAAATAAATAAATAAATAATATTTTTTTAACAAAGAAAAATATTTTTTAAATCACTCGTTTTTCTATTGAAAATCGAACAGAAAATAAGATGGAAACTCTGGAACAAAAAAATCACTAATATAAATGCTTTGGTGTTTTTTGTGTCAGCTTGGCTAAATTAATATCCCTAGTATTGAAGCAAATACTAATCTAGGTGTTACTCTGAAGGCATTTTGTAAACATAACTAAAATCCATATTCAGTTGACTTTTAAATAGGGAGATTATTTTAGGTAATCAGGGTGGGCCTCATTCACTCTGTTTAAGGCCTTAAAAGCAGCACTGAGGTTTCCCAGGAGGAGGAGGAGAAATTCCAGCTGCGTCTCAGCTGCGGACAGCCGTTTCATGCCCAAGGTCTTCTGCCTACCCTTCTCGATGGCCTTACAGATTTGGACTGGCCTCCACAATCCTGTTAACCAATTTTTTACAACAAATCTTTTAACATATACCTCCTACTGCGGTCTTTCCAAAGAAAAATGTCAAATGTAGCTGAAGGACATACAAGTAGATAAGAGACTTCTGTGCTGAAAATTCAAAATACTCCAAGAAATGAATGCAATTAACAATAAAATCCTAGCAAGACTTTTTTTTTTGGTGAATTCGACAAGTTTCTGCTAAATAAAAAAGAAGAATCAGGGTGATAGGGGAGAAATTAACCTATCAAATAGTAAAGCATGCCATAAAGCTACAATAAGTTTAAAAGTGTGACGCTACCAGGAGAAGGAGCAAGCAGACCAAAGAAGCAGAATAAGGAGCTCAGAAACAGACCCATGTGTAAATGGGAATTTAGCACACGAAAAGTGTGATATTCAAATCAGTATAGGGAAGAAGGGTACACCAGTTACCTTTTAGTGAGAAACACACCATCCAGAAATGGCAGTAGATTAAAAGAAGAACCATTTATTTACTTCATGGTTTGGTGGTTTGGCAGTTTGGGCTGGAGTGAGCTGGGTAATTCTTGGGTCTGGGTTCTCCGGGATGTGTGGTCAGCTGGTGTCTTGGCTGGAGCTGAAGGCTTTAATGGTCTCACTCAGCCAACTCAGGAGTCACTGGGAGGAACAGGGGGACTGGGCCACACCTCTCACTATCCAACAAGCTCCCTGGGCCTGTTTATGCAGCGCAGAGGTCCAGGAGCAGCAGGGGGTGAGCCTCAATTCCCAAGCACTTTTCAACTCTCTGCTCGCATCATGTTTGCTACCATCCCATTAGACAAAGCAAGTGAGATGCCCAAGCAGAGTCAGCAGAGGAGGACACTTGCAAAGAGCTTGGATGCAGGGAGCAGGGAGCTCGTTAGGGCCATTACTGCAATCGATCCACCATGATGAATTATTCAATAAACGAAGCTGGGGAAACTAAACCATCTGGAGGGAAAGTAGGCTAGATTTTCCTATGTGACATCAAGATAAATTCCAGATATGTTAAAAATTAAACGTAAAAATTGCCATAATTTAATAACAATGTTAACAAATGACAATGTGGAGAAAATATTTGCAACATCTATGGCAATGATTTAAGATCCATAATATACAAAGAGATCTTAGAAATAAATAAGAAAAATGTAAACACCTCCATTAAAGCAGTGGAGAATAATATAGACAATTCATAGAGCTACAAATGGACATTAATCAAAAGAAAATACACCCAACATCAGTAATAATCAAAGAAATACAAATGAAAACAAAACTGAGGTATCAATTTTTGCCATTTGAAAAAAATGTAATGGTTAATTAAATTGCTAAAGAGTGTGTGGGAATAGATATCCTTACATAATGTTAGTTAGAATAAAAATTGGCACAGAATTTCTATAGGGCAGGTTAGCACTACATAGCAAACTTGTTAATTTGCATAGCATTTGATCCATAAATTCAATTTCTGGGAATTTATCCAAAGGATAAGGGCAAAAGAAGTAGATAAAATATATATATATAAATTGATGACACCCTTTTTGAAAAAAGCTGAAAATTTGAAACCACCAACTTTTCTGTCAATAGGAATAAATCATGATGTGTACATTCAGTGGAATACTATGCAGAATTCAAATGCATAAAATAGATCTTTATTGCTACAGAAAGATGGCTATGACAGGTTATTGAAAAAATATATGTAAATTAAAGAAAGTATGACCCCATTTATGTGTACAATTTTTTCATTTGCATAAAAAATTGTAGAAGAATATCAGATGTCAGGGTTAGGGTTTCTTTTTTTTTCACTTTCTCCATTCTGCACACAATTTTTTTACAGTAATAAGCTGGCAACCAAATTTTCTTTTCTTTTGCAATGAAATTAGTAATATTCTGCTTTAAAAATATCACCTCCAAGGATTCTTTGACAAGAAATGTTTTTATACTACAGCATTCTGGTGAGTTTAAACATTGTAGTTGGGACTTCCCTGGTGGCGCAGTGGTTGGGAATCTGCCTGCCAATGCAGGGGACACGGCTTCGAGCCCTGGTCTGGGAAGATCCCACGTGCTGCGGAGCAACGAAGCCCGTATGCCACAACTACTGAACCTGCGCTCTAGAGCCCACGAGCCACAACTACTGAGCCCGTGTGCCACAACTACTGAAGCCCACATGCCCAGAGCCCATGCTTCACAGCAAGAGAAGCCACTGCAATGAGAAGCTCGTGCACCGCAACAAAGAGTAGTCCCCACTCACCGCCACTAGAGAAAGCCTATGCACAGCAAGGAAGACCCAGCGCAGCCAAAAATAAATAAATAAATTAATTAATTTTTAAAAAAACATTGTAGTTAAAAGTTTGTGAGCTCTGAAGATACAAAATACAATCATGGATTAATGCAACATGCTCCTGCTGGTAACACGGAAGAAGATGAATGTTTGCAGGTCTCAAAGAAGAGACGTCCTTAAAAGGAAAGAAATGTAACGCTGTGTATGAGCTGAAGTCCCATTAGAGATCTTTGGCCCCTACAGTGGGAGTCATAAGAGGGCCTGAAATGAAACGGAAATAGTTAAGATTAAGGGAGTGAGGAAGGGACCTTAGAAACCCGTCTTCCAGTGAATCTATGTTCTGTAAATCTCTGTGGCATCTTTGAGCCTCAAATGTCTATCCATCTCTGTATAATTTAAGCCAATGAAGAGGTACACACATGAACTAAGCAAAAATCTATGGTCCTAACTAATTTCTCAAAGCCATTCTGCCCTTCCATTAATGCCAGCACTGACTTGAGCATTTGATTTGGTGGAACAACTCTCTCCAGGAACTCACAGGCTGGTGAGGGTTTTAGCAAGAACCACATTTCTCTAATTGCTCAGCCACAGACCCATACTGACTGTATTGTTAATTCATCACTTTGGAGATAATTGTCATGAGGAAATAAAAACCTCATAAGTCAAGTTAACAAAGGGCCCAACACAAGGACATTTATTAAATATGAGAAGGATTTATAGATGAGAGTGTGCTGCTTGGCAGACAGAATGAGCTGATCATGACCCAAATTGGCCGTTTCAGTTTTGAAAATGCATTTGAATTCCTGTGCTCCTATCTCACCATTTATCAAGTGAGGACGCTGCTCGTCGAAGCACTACCCTCCTTTGAGGCTTTCACAGAGGAGATATGTCATGCGAAAAGCACAGCTGTGGGAATCTGAGTCCGCACCCCAATATCCTCTTCTGAAACACAGGCAGAGTGTTATTCACTTGATAGGATGGTTTGAGGTCCTAGCGAGACAACACGTGGATGGAGACTGGAATGTTATAAATACCTGGTTACTGTTTTCCTTCCCGTTCCTTTCCTCTGTCCATTCTCACTGCCTTGCTAGGTTTTCCAGGGTCTTCCCTAGCTGTTCTGTCCTCCCCATCCTGCAAAGCCCTGCACCAAGTGGCTTTTCCTTTTCAATGAATGTCTGCTCCACATGAGTCACGTGCATGCGTGGAGGATGCATGCTCTTAACAAGTGTGTGGTGAGCTTCTGCACTGCTGCAGGCGTGGCCTTCTCTTTGGCTGGATCAGCAGTTCCCCGTGCTCTGGGGCGTTACCCTAAACTTCTCTGTCCCCCTACCGTACCTGGCGTGCAGTAACATCTAATAAGGAAGTGTGTATGGGATTGCATTGCTTGACTGACTCAGATTTTACATAAGGCACCCAAAATGTTTGGGTAAATATTTTAAAAGTGATTCGGCACATCAGTGATGCCAGTGTCAATCACAAGCACCAGGGCTACATGGACGGTTTGTGAAAGAAGGAAGAAGCCAGTTTTCAATCTGGTCTCATGAAGTGATATCCATTTCATGATCTTCCAACACTCTTTTTTTTCCCCCATGTAATTAAATGTTTCTCAAAAAAATCTCCTTTGTGTTTCTGAGGTTTGAAATCCAGTTCCATGAGGTTTACACAAAAGTTCCATATAGTAATACTTCTTTCAGGTGAAGTGTTGGATAAATGCTTTTGTGTAATTGAAGAACCAGTATATCTGGTTTTGAACATATATTGTGAACTTTGATGCAAAAAAATATATAAATGGCTGACTTAATGGTTGAATATATTTTATAAACTTTAACCTAAAAAAAATGAGAGTTTTAAAATCTATTGGTTGGCTAAAAAGTTTGGGTTTTTCCATACCATGTTACAGAAAAACCCGAACAAAATTTTTGGCCAACCCAATACTTTCAGGTATTATGATTTTGCACATTTTGCTTATTAACCAAAAAGCTTTATGTTTTCCATTAACCGGATGAAAAAGGCAATCCTGGCATTGTACTAACATTTAATAACCATTATATATAACAGGTATATTTCATGGAGAAACAGGTCTTGTCCCCTGGCAATTTTTAAATTTACTCTTCATTCCCTAGATATTTAATTTCCAGTTTTCCATGTTCTTTTCGCACATGAATGATTAAGAATGAACACTGGGCTTCCCTGGTGGTGCAGTGGTTGAGAGTCCGCCTGCCGATGCAGGGGACACGGGTTCGTGCCCTGGTCCGGGAAGATCCCACGTGCCGCGGAGCAGCTAGGCCCGTGAGCCATGGCCGCTGAGCCTGCGCGTCTGGAGCCTGTGCTCCTCAATGGGAGAGGCCACAGCAGTGAGAGGCCCGCGTACCGCAAAAAAAAAAAAAAAAAAAGAATGAACACCACCAAAGGCCACTTCAGAACATTTAATGGTGCCTAGCCCTTAGGAAGCAGGTTACAGAGGGATGAGCTTCCAGCCAACCCAAGTAAGTAATAGAGTGACTTTCTGTGAAGTGAGGGGAATGGTTTCTGAAAGCAAGATCTGGGAAATGGACAGCAGCAAATCCCTGTTGGGGGACAAAGAGCTGAGACCAAGCTGGAGAGGAAGAATAACTAGGAAAAGTAGTGCAGTGATTCAAACCCAGGTGCCATTAGTCATTTCAGTATTTTTAAAATTTATTTATTTTACTGAAGTATGGTTGATTTACAATGTTGTGTTAATTTCTGCTGTACAGCAAAGTGACTCAGTTATACATATATATATTCTTTTCCATTATGGTTTATCCCAGCATAGTGAATATAGTTCCCTGTGCTACCATTCTATATATACTAGTTTGCATCTGCTAACCCCAAACTCATAGCCCACCCCTCCCCCACCCCCCTCCCCCTTGACAACCACAAGTCTGTTCTCTATGTTTGTGAGTCTGTTTCTGTTTCATAGATAAGTTCATTTGTGTCATATTTTAGATTCCACATATGAGTGATATCATATGGTATTTGTCTTTCTTTTTCTGACTTCCTTCACTTAGTATGATCATCTCTAGGTCCATCCATGTTGCTGCAAGTGGCATTTTTACATTCTTTTTAATGGCTGAGTAGTATTCCATTGTATATATGTACCACATCTTCTTTATCCATTCCTCTGTTGATGGACACTTAGGTTGCATCCATGTCTTGGCTATTGTGAATTGTGCTGCTATGCATATAGGGGTGTGTGTATCTTTGAATTATAGTTTTATCTGGATATATGCCCAGTAGTGGGATTGCTGGCTCATAAGGCCACTCTATTTTTAGTTTTTTGAGGAATCTCCATACTGTTCTCTACAGTGGCTGCACCAGTTTACATTCTCACCAACAGTGTAGGAGTGTTCCCTTTTCTCTACACCCCCTCCAACAGTTGTTAGTTGTAGTCTTTTTAAGGATGGCCATTCTGACCGGTGTGAGGTAGTACCTCATTGCAGTTTTGGGTTTTTAAAAATAAATTTATTTATTTATTTACTTACTTATTTACTTATTTTTGATTGCGTTGGGTCTTCATCACTGCACACAGGCTTTCTCTAGTTGCGGCAAGTGAGGGCTACTCTTTGTTGCGGTGCATGGGCTTCTCACTGAGGTGGCTTCTCTTGTTGCGGAGCATGGGCTCTAGGCATACAGGCTTCAGCAGTTGTGGCATGTGGGCTCAGTAGTTGTGGCTCATGGGCTCTGGAGCACAGGCTCAGTAGTTGTGGCACACAGGCTTAGTTGCTCAGTGGCATGTGGGATCTTCCTGGACCAGGGCTCGAAACTGTGTGCCCTGCATTGGCAAGCGATTCTTAACCACTGAGCCACCAGGCAAGTCCCCCTCATTGTAGTTTTAATTTGCCTTTCTCTAATGATTAGCAATGTTGAGCATCTTTTCATGTGCCTGTTGGCCATCTGTATGTCTTCTTTGGAGAAATGTCTACTTAGGTCTTCTGCCCATTTTTCGATTGGATTGTTTTTGTTGTTATTGTTGAGTTGTATGAGCTGTTTGTTTATTTTGAAAATTAAGTGCTTGTCACTTGCATTATTTGCAGATATTTTCTCCCATTCTGTAGGTTGTCTTTTAATTTTGTTTATGGTTTCCTTTGCTGTGCAAAAGTTCGTAAGTTTGATTAAGTCTCATTTGTTTATTTTTGCTTTTATTTATTTATTTATTTTTGATATGTACAACACTGCTATATTTAAAATTGATAACCAACAAGGACCTACTGTATAGCACGGGGAGCTCTGCTCAGTACTCTGTAATAACCTGAATGGGAAAAGAATTTGAAAAAGAAGATACATGTATATGTAGAACTGAATCACTTTGCTGTATACCTGAAACTAACACAACATTGTTAATCATCTCTACTCCAATATAAACTAAAAGTTAAAAAAATAATATGTACAGTCAAGCCCCATTAATATTAATACAAATATCTTAGTATACATTTGTATTCATATTATATATAATATTTGAACGAATGCATGGAAATTTTTCAAAATATATTTGTTATTGAGGTATAAGTGACATATAGCATTGTGCTAGCTTAAGGTATACAATTTATTGATTTGATACTTTTATATATTGCAATATGATTATCACCATAGCTTTAGCTAACACATCTACCACATCACATCACTTCTTTTTCATAGTGAGAATATTTGAGGTCTAGTCTCTTAGCAACTTTGAAGTATATACGCAGTATTGTTGACTATAATCACAAGGCTGGGCATTAGATCTCCAGAACTTACTCATCTTTTAATTGCGAGTTTATAACCTTTGACCAACATCTCTCCAATTCCTCTACCCCCAGCTCCTGGTATCTACCATTCTACTGTTTCTACAAGTTCAGCTTTTTTAGATTCTCACATATAAGTGAGATTATACAGTGTTTGTCTTTCTCTCTCTCACTTATTTCACTTAGCTTAGTACCTTCAAGGTCTGTCCATGTTGTTGCAAATGGCAGGATTTCCTTCTTTTTCGTGGCTGAATGGTATTCCATTCCAATAAATATATCACAGTATCGTTATCCATTCACCCACTGAGGGACATTTAGGTAGTTTCCATGTCTTGGCTATTGTGAATAATGCTGCAATAAACATGGGAGTGCAGATATCTTTTTTTTTCTTCTTTGGCAGAGCTGTGCAGCTTGCGGGGTCTCAGTTCCTTGACCAGGGATTAAACCCAAGCCATGGCAGTGAAAGCCCGGAATCCTAACCACTAGGCCACCAGGGAACTCCCAGATATCTTTTTGATATCCTGTTTTATTTCCCAGGGCTTATTAACTGAGTAAAGGGGAAAGTTTAAAAATGGTGTATAAAGTCAAGTACCATTTATCTTACTACTAATATCAATAAAATATCTTTTATGTATATGTATATATGCACCCAAATCTAGATGAATATACATCAGTTATTCACAGTGATTATCCCTGCTGAGGGGATTTGGGGATGATGGATTTCTACATTATACATTTCAGTAAAATTTTTTATTTTTATATTAACCACAAATTTTTTAATCTGAAAAAAATTTATATTAAAAATAAAATCAAGTAAAGTTGAAACATTTAGAATGATAATGATGCTGGAAGCCAATTAGATAAAAGGTTAAAATGTGGAAGTTAAGTGATATAAAATTATGATTGTATAGTTTTATATGATTATATGAAATGGTGAAATTAAAATACACGGGTAAAAAGTTTCATTAAAGTGCATGTCTCCACTCTGCTCTCTGCCAGGAGCCTGTATGGTATGGACCCAATGATCTGTTCTAAAGTCCTCTGTCACTCTGGTTGGGTTCAGCCAGTGAGGAGTCCTAGTAAGAAGAATGAAAGAAGAGGAAAGCAAGCTAAGTCAGGGTATTTATCCCCCTTCCTCCCTCCCCAAGAGGTCTCATTGAGTTGGCTGTACCCCTCGATGGGAAATCCCCATTTTTCTTGGGGCCACTAAGTGTACAGAGTCCTATTCTCTGTGATCCTGGCAGCTATTCCCTCCCCTTACCCTTTCCAGTGGTGAGCCCCAGCTCCTCAATTCACACCTTTGTAAATAAACCCTCCTTGTTACCTGAGGCCATCGGTTTCTTTCTGGGACTCTGGCAGACACCTTTTGGGTAAAAATATGCATGTTCCTAAATTGTCTTCCTATTTCCCACAATCCAGAAATCATCCAGTAAAATAAGACTCTTTGTGAAGCTACATTTCTGGTATTGAAGCCTTCCTTCTCCATCTTGGGGCATGGCGAACTTTTTCCATAAAGGGCAGATAGTAAATATTTTAGGCTTTTTTAAAAAAAAATTGAAGCATAGTTGATTTACAATGTCATGGTAATTTCAGGTGTACAGCACAGTAATTCGGTTATACATACATATATATATCTATTATTTTTCAGATTATTTCCCCTTATAGGTTATTACAAAATATTGAGTATAGTTCCCTGTGCTATACGGTAAGTCCTTGTGGGTTATCTATTTTATGTATAGTAGTGTGTATATTTCAATCCCATCCTCCTAAGTTATCCCTCCCCCTGCTTTCCCCGTTGGTTTGTTTTCTATGTCTGTGGGTCTGTTTCTGTGTTGTAAGTTCATTTGTATCTTTCTTTTTCAGAGTCCACATATAAACAATATCATATGATTAAATATTTCAGGTTCGAGAGGTCTATCCTCTCTGTCGCAGCTACCCTGCTAAAGTAGCACCAAAGCAGCCACAGGCAAGAGGTAAATGAATGGCTTGCTGCAGACATTGAAGGAAGTCTCCTAAGGCATTATCATTCAGTAACACGTTTGCTGGGGGGTTTTGTTAGATACTCTTCATAAAGTCTAGGAGCACATTATTTGTAAGCTCCATTTTACAGATTAGGAAACTGAAAATCATCGGGATTAACAGCTAATAGCTTGCTGTAAGTCTCATAATTATGCAGGGTAGTAGCGGTAATCCTCTGATAACAAATTCTTGGCTCCCATTACTATGCAGAATATCTTTAAACAAGGTATTGTGAAGTCAATATTATTCTAAAGAATGGTAGGTTAGTGAGATTTTTGAGGCTACAGTGTTTGAGGGTTTGTTGGAATCATACTATCTATTGGTAGTCTCAGTACTAGCCAGATGTATCGCCGTGGGATTGTATATATTATGACAGTAAGATTCTAGAAAAGAAATGAGTGTGTAAAGGAAAAAGTGTGACATTTTGGTTGTCTCCCTTGCTGGGTTCTTCTGATATCACAGAGCTGCTAAATTCAGGTTGCCCTATCTTTTCTTTTTCATTTTTTTGCCGTACGCGAGCCTCTCACTGTTGTGGCCTCTCCCGTTGCGGAGCACAGGCTCCGGACGCGCAGGCTCAGCGGCCACGGCTCACGGGCCCAGCCGCTGCGCTGCATGTGGGATCTTCCCGGACCGGGGCACGAACCCGTGTCCCCCGCATCGTCAGGCCGACTCTCCACCACTGAGCCACCAGGGAAGCCCAGGTTGCCCTATCTTTAAATTAGTTATTGTTATTGTTAACTGGTTTGAATTGAGCTCTCTGTCTTACAACTGAAAGCATGCTAATAGAAGCCAGAGCTTCCTGCTTTTTATTGATCTAGAAACCCAAAGAGAATATTTAGCAACCCAAAGCTATTGAATCTATAATACCACCGTTGTATGCTTATTGTCTCCTGATTTTGCTTTCTGCAATGCTGTAAGCTTTCCAGAAATAGGTGAAAGTGCTTGTTTTGCATACTCAGGAAAACTTATTAAGTATTTTAATTACAAAGACGTTATTTAACTTGAAATATACTTGAGTACATATATTATTTGAAAACTATTCATAAAGTAGGGTGAAAGCAGGTTACATAAAATTATACATTTTATCATTACACTCTCTTTTTAAAATTAGTCGTTATTGCTTAAATGGTGACACACTAACTTTGTTATTTAGAAAATGAATTTGGGAAGGGGAAGATTGACAAGGTTTTTAGTTTGTTTGCAAGCAAAGCAATGGCCATCCTGCTGCAAGAATACTGTTAACTGTTGCTATTCCAATCAGAAAAAAGTTGGGCACTTTGGGGAAAAAAAAATTCCAAATGTTTTTAATGCTTTGTCTAGTCTCTGAAGTTCCCTTTGTTCTATTGGAATGCCCAAGTCAATGAATTCAGTATTGATTTATTTCAAAGGCCCTGAGGCTTGAAGCTTTGAGAGAGAATGAAAAGAATGAAAGAACGATTTTTCATAGGCTGTATTAAGCCTCCAGGCATAGAAAATGTACAAGTGAAAAGCACTTCAGAGACATCTTTGCTCCTTGCTAAAGCCTGTGGAAAATAACTCTCTGGCCAGGGTGGAAAGGTATAGTATGGATTACTGAGAAGACTTATAATTGAACCAGGATTTCTTAATTCCACCAAACGAAACAAACTAACATCGTGACTGTTTGGTACTCCAGCATCACCTACCTACCTGCAGGTCACACGCTTTGCCGCATCCAGTGGCGCAGGTCCTGGCTTGCACATCCAGTAAATAGTTCATGACTAGCTGGCTGGCTGCATGGATTAATGGGAGACTGTAAAATTCGTTTAACTATCTTTTTCTAAAATTAATTAATTAGCTTTTACTTTTGGCTGCGTTGGGTCTTTGTTGCTGCGTGCAGGCTTTCTCTAGTTGCAGTGAGAGGGCTTCTCATTGCAGTTGCTTCTCTTGTTGCGGAGCATGGGCTCTAGGCGCGTGGGCTCAGTAGTTGTGGGGCACGGGCTTAGTTGCTCCGCGGCATGTGGGATCTTCCCGGACCAGGGCTCGAACCCGTGTCCCCTGCACTGGTGGGCGGATTCTTAACCACTGTGCCACCAGGAAAGTCCCCTAACTATCTTTTTGATATAATTTTTACTCCAACATTGCCCACTGGGGCACATTAAATATGTTCATTCTCTGTTTTCAATTACAAAAAATCAGTAGGGTAATAAACAGTAATGAGTTCCAAGAGTGTTTTGTTGCTGCTGTCATTTAACACTTTACTTGATACATCACCTCTCCATAAAGAAAAATGTTGGCAGTAGCTGATATAAATAGTAACATCTATTGGGTTCTTACTCTGTGCCAGGCAGGGAGCTATGTGCTTCATGTGAAATTTCAGAATTCACCCTCACAACAACTTTCTAGGTAAGTAGTAGTAGTTTTCTTGTTTTACAGTTGAGAAAACTGTCAACCATGTTGCTCCTTGGACTACATGAAATATATTTGCAGAAGGAAAAGAAGATTAATGATCCTTTTACAAAAAGATTCTTTTGAGTGACAGGATTTCCTCTAGTCTTTTAATGTAACAAATACTCCTAAGTCATTCAAAACCTTTCAAGTATACTAGTTCAGTCTGCATGCTTTACATTTACAACAATTCTTCAAGAACGCACCTCTATACATGAAAAGAGAACACTAAGTTATTGTCCCGGTGATGATGTTTTTATATTTGAGGGAGAGATAATCACTTGAACAAAAATCAGTTATTACTCCATATTTGTTTAAACCATAACTAGAAAAAAACTTAACTATAAATATGTATATTTAAGATTTTTTATTATGGAAGTTCAACCCCTACACACCTATCATGCAGCTTCAAAAATTAACAAAACTTTCCAAGCTACCAATATGTTTTTGAAATATTGGTACTAAGAGGGGGTGATCATGTTATTTATTACCTAAACTAGGACATTTTTGACAGTAAAAGGAGGTGTTATAATAACTCCACCAGGACAACAGGCATAAACCCAGACTGTACTGGGGAGACCATGGCATATGATCACCCTAGAACAAATTCATTTCTGTGATATTTAAGGCATGCAATAGCATACCCATATGTAAGAACATATAGGACAGATAGTTCTGATGTGAAAGAAGACACACACGTCTCTTATTAAATAGTTTTCTATATTCATCGTTGTCATGGACTGAATATGTCCTCCAAAAATTTATATGTTGAACCCCTAACCACCACCACCATCCAATGTAATGGTACTTGGAAGTGGGGCCTTTGGGAGGTCATTAGGTCATGAGGGTGAAGCCCTTATGATGGGATTAGTGTCCTTATAAGAAGAGAAAAAGAGAGCTCCTCACCACCTCTCTCTCTGTCTCTCTCTCTGTCTCTCTCTCTCTCTCTGCCATAGGAGGACACAGAAAGAAGACAGCCATCTGTGAATCAGGAAGTAGGCCTTCATGAGGGACCAAATGGGCCAGCACCTTGATCTTGGACTTCCCAGCCTCCAGAACTGTGAGAAATAAAAGTCTGTACTTTAAGCCACTCAGTAATATTTTGTAATATTTTGTTACAGTAGCCAGAGGAGCCTAAGACAGTCATGCTGAATAAGATTTGTGTGGGCTTTTCTGTTCTGTGGAAGAATTAAATAAAACATATATTTACTTTTAAAAGCATGAACTTGGCAGTAAATCTATTACTATAATCTAGTGGCAATCTAATAATTCTAGCTCTAGCCCAGCAGTTAGAGTTCATGAGAGGAGACAAACCTACACGTGTGACAGCTGCCTGCCACCTGCTAGCCGAATGTGTTCCCTAGCCTCTCAGAGATCCCTTTTCTTCCTTCACCCCATAAAATGGGGATAATAATAGGATTTATTTCAGAGGGTTGTTGTGAGGACAAATGGGTAATGTGGGCAGAGCACATAGCATGTCACCTGACACCCATGAAAGTTTAGTGAAGGGGACCGTTTCTTTCCTTCCTTCTCCTGTCTTCTCCCGACTCAGGCTCCTCTGGGGCCCAGGTGGCGGCAGCAGGGGCCTGGGTTGGCGACTTTACAAGGAGCTGAAGTGGAGGAACAGGAGCTGCTCCAGGGCCAAGACGCTCACCTAAGATGCTCGCCAGTTACCGGGGCAGGTCATTTCTTGTCCTCAGTCAGAGGGACTTCAAAGTGTCCTCACCTGATGACTTAAAACCACAGCCCTATTTATAATCAAAGACTGGTTGAGGCCTAAATGTATCACTTACAAGTAAAACTGGGATATTATTCACCTCAGAAAGTTGATATAAAGAGTGGATCGAAAAACTTATGTACAGGGTCTGGGGAAGTTTGGCCCAGTGTAGACCTCAAAATGGTGGTTACCTTACGATTTTACTTCTAGAAAACTTCCTGAGGAGACAAAATTATGGAAAAGAGTCATGCTGAAGGTTCTTTCTCTGCCACAGAGGAGGAGACAAGCCCCCATGCTCCTCACCAGCCCTTGGAAGATTCCTCCTAATGGCTAACCTGTTTGTGAGTCAGCTCAGAGGACCAGGTCAATATTTAGATTGAAAAGCTCTCGCTCCTGACTACATGTCAACAAACCTAATAGCAAAAATGTTTTTTTCAAAAAATTCTCCTTCAGGGACTTCCCTGGCAGTCCAATGGTTAGGACTCTGCACTTCCATTGCAGGGGGCACGGGTTCAATCCCTGGCTGGGGAACTAAGATCCCACAAGCCACATGGCATGGCCAAAAATCCTCCACCACCGCCCCCAAAACAAAAAATACTTCTCCTGTGAAAACTTTATTCATTATTAAATTTCCATAGCTTATGATTTTTGTCTGTAAAAAAAAAAAATTCGGAAAATACCTAACATATATTTCATTTTGGGCAGTGATGCATGTGAGAAAAATGATAATGCTTTGTTCTTCACTCACTGTGTTTATGGGACTAAACAGAAGAGTGCTTTACAAGCCATAAGTGTGCTGCTGCCCGGTTGCTGGTACTGACATAAATAAAGATAAATCTTCTCAAAGGAAATTAAGTGAAGCTGGTGGTCCATTAGCTAATGCTCGTAGAACACTTCCTCCTACTCACATAGAGAAGAGACTGAAAGATAGACATTTAAGATCTGGCAAGATAACAGGAGGTAATCATCCAAAGTGAAACTGCTTGTTATCTCACTTCTCTATTTTTAGGTAGACAATATTTTACTACTGAATTCTATGAAGAGCTGAGCAAAAATTTTACCAGACATAAATACCTTAATTGAATTGTGCATATAGAATTGCAGTGTGGAATGTAGATAAACAGAAGGCTTGTAGTGGAGTTGGAATTAGGACATTAGTTCTTTTCAAAACCACAGACATGGACGAACTGGAGAAGGAAAGCTGCAGAGAGAGTGAAGCTTCAAATGCTACCAGATGAACAAATAATAACCTCATTATTTGTACTGAACACAAATGGAGTACTTCTTTTTCACATATGGCTTTCCCTGATCCCTCCCACCTCTGAGACAGAGTGTTTTTCAAATCCCCCCAAAGTAGTGCGAGAGCAAAAATGGGGCAGCGCACTGACATTGACAGGAGCCCACGGGGCTTCTGGGAGCTCAGTTTCTCTCCCTGGTCCAAGGTTCAGTTTCTTGTCTCCCCGAGTGACACATGGTTTCAGAGCCCCAGGTCAAAGGCACATTTTCACCCACATCTGCATATATGTCATGCACTTTCAGATTTGCACGTGCAATCCGAGCAGTCCAGAGACTGGCATGGGAGCCGCGATTCGAGTTGTTCTCCAAAGGTCAAAGGCCACTCAGCCAGCTTAGCATTCGGCCAGCAGCCCAAGCAAGGCAGGGTCCTTTCCTCCCTCTCTCCCTTTCTTCTTCCACTCCCTTCTTCCCTTCTTTCCTTCCTGCCCTCCTTTCAAAACTACTCTCATCCTAACATTAGGAGCCAGAGACCAGCCTGAGAGATGTCAGGAACTTGTATCAGCGGTGACAAATAGGTGTCCAGTATCCAGGACAATAGTCCTAGGACCTCAGCACTCCAATCCTAGTGAAGTGTTTTTACCAATTTCTAGTGAGGAGAACTTGAGTTATTTTCTTGAGCAAATATTTGAGTTATATCCATGGCAGTTATCATTGCTTGAATTCCTACAAGTAGGGTTAAACTCCACATTTAAAAATTTAAAGCAGGGGCTTCTCTGGTGGCGCAGTGGTTGAGAGTCCGCCTGCCGATGCAGGGGACGCGGGTTCATGCCCCGGTCTGGGAAGATCCCACATGCCGCGGAGCGGCTGGGCCTGTGAGCCATGGCCACGAGCCTGCACAGCCAGAGCCTGTGCTCCGCAACGGGAGAGGCCACAGCAGTGAGAGGCCCGTGTATGGCAAAAAAAAAAAAAAAAGTTTAAAGCAAATATTCAACCTCAATCAATACTTTCACTGAAGTAGTTGTAATTAAGGGAGTAACTGAGAGTTTCCCTGGTGGCGCAGTGGTTAAGAATACGCCTGCTAATGCAGGGGACCCAGGTTCGAGCCACGGAGCAACTAAGCCCGCGCGCCACAACTACTGAAGCCCGCACATCTAGAGCCTGTGCTCCACAAGAGAAGCCACCGCAATGAGAAGCCCGCGCACGCTCACCCCAACGAAGAGCAGCGCCCGCGCACTGCAACGAAGAGTAGCCCCCGCTTGCTGCAACTAGAGAAAGCCCGCGCACAGCAACAAAGACCCAGCTCAGCCATAAATAAATAAATAAAAAGGAATGGAACATTTCACTAAACTGGGTAAGATTTAAAAAAAAAAAAAAGAGAGTAACTGAGGTAAGTCACGAACTCGATCACAAAAGACCCACAAGACAATTCCAAATTAATGAATGTGCTAATTGTGCTTCCCAGTTTGTGCAGCAATCCCCACTGGTCTTCAGTCTGACACATATACTTTTGTACTTTTATGCTGTTTGTCTTGGAAATTCCCTCAGGGACACTGAATTGGGTCTTTGTTGAATTCTGTGTAACGACTGATACAATGCCAACTAGATACTAAATTTATCTTTTAGGTGATCAGTTTGACGGTAGGTAGTAAATATGGCTGCTGGACACAAGAATATGCACAAAATAAATTCCTGTCTGATCCTTATTGATTGTGTCGTCACCACAATCCATGTAATAACCACAACCACAATGAAACACATCAGTTCATATCAAACGGCAGCATTGCTTCTGGGTATGCAATAGAGGGTGGAGGTTGCCATCGAGACTCAGAACTTGGGTTCTCGTTCACAAAGTGCATCACCTGAGAAGCCTCAACTCCCTCGTATGTTAACTAGGCATGCGCGGATGCAGAACGATGACTCCTGGAAGATGCCCACGTCCTAGTCCTTGAAAATTGTCAATATGTTCCCTTGCATGGCAAACAGGATTTTTCAGTTGTGATTAAGGATCTTGAGATGGGGAGTTTATCCTGGATTATCCAGGTGGGTGCAATGTAATCACAAAGGTCCTTATCCAGGAAAGAGGGAGGCGGAAAAGTGAGAGGTGATGTGACAACAGAAGCAGAGGTCAGAATGATGCCATGAGCCAAGGAAGGTGAGTATTCTCTAGAAGCTGGAAAAGACAAGGAAATCGATACCCCCTAGAGTCTCCAGAAGGAGTGCAGCCCTGCAGACCTATTTTAAATTTCTTTTCTTTTTTTTTTTGGTGGTACGCAGGCCTCTCACTGTGGCGGCCTCTCCCCTTGCGGAGCACAGGCTCTGGACGCACAGGTCCAGCGGCCATGGATCAGGGCCCAGACGTTCCACGGCATGTGGGATTTTCCCCGACCGGGGCACCAACCCGTGTACCCTGCATCGGCAGGCGGACTCTCAACCACTGCACCACCAGGGAAGCCCTAAATTTCTTTTTCTAAAAAATATTTATTTATTTATCTGGTTGAGCCAGGTCTTAGTTGCGGCAGGCGGTCTCCTTAGTTGCAGCTCATGGGCTCCTTAGTTGCTGCAGGTGGGCTCCTTATTGTGGCATGCGAACTCTTAGTTGCGGCATGCATGTGGGCTCTAGTTCCCTGACCAGGGATAGAACCCAGGCCCCCTGCATTGGGAGTTCGGAGTCCTATCCACTGCGCCACCAGGGAAGTCCCCCATTTTAGATTTCTGATTCCCAGAACCGTGAGAGAATAGGTTTGTGTTGCTTTAAGCCACTAAATTTATGGGTGTTTGTTACAATAAGAAACTAGTACAGGGTTATGTAAGGATTAAATGGAAACTGTTATGTAAAGATTTAACATGGTGCCTGATACATAGAAAGAGTGGAATAAATGCTGTTATCGATCTATAAAGCATCACCTATAACTCCCTTGAGCTCTTCCAAAGCTCCCTACAACATGTAAAGAAAAAGAAAAAAAGATAAAGTATTTAAGAGCAGAAGGAGGAAGCTAGAATTTATTGAGCTAGGCACTTTCCATGATGGAATGCTCACAACAAACTGGGGGAGTGGGGCTTCCTAAACTCAGAGAGGTTAAGTAACCTGCCCACCATCACCCAGCTAGTAAGATATTAAATCCAGATCCAAATCCCTGTCTGTCTGAATTAAAAGTTCTGGCCTTCCTTCAGATTTTATAGTAGAAAGTGTAGTGAAATAGCTATCTTGAAACACTTTAGTTTTTTAAGAAGACAGCTTAATATCTCTTCATTATCAAATTATCATTTTGTACAGAATTCTGTCCCAAGTTCATAATACAGTGATATGGTGACTGCCACTTTGCCAGCTCTGCAGTGGTGTAGTAATAAGAGTGATAGTGGGGCTTCCCTGGTGGCGCAGTGGTTGAGAGTCCGCCTGCCGATGCAGGGGACACGGGTTCGTGTCCCGGTCCGGGAAGATCCCCCATGCCGCGGAGTGGCTGGGCCCGTGAGCCGTGGCCGCTGAGCCTGCGTGTCCGGAGGTGATAGTGGCAGCACTAATTAATAATTCATTTATTACATTTGTAAAGCACTTTTACAGCTTAAAAATATATAAACACTTTTAAAATATATGTCTTGATTCTTCCAGAAGCCTCATGACTCTTGGTGGGTGCAATGTAATCACTGGGTCCTTATACTGGGGTGGGGCATGGGGGCAGGGCAGTCTAATGACCCCTGGAAGGCAAGTTTTACCATTGCCTTCTGCTGATAAGGAGAGGATCACAAGCTGCTTTGCCTGAGGCACGTGTCTAAATGACATGCCAGAAATGAGTCTCCTGATTCAAAATTTCACAAAATTTCTATTACATTGATCTTTGGGACTGTCCTTCCCATCATGGTCAGAAAAGTGATTTGCAAATGACTTCCAGCAGAGCACCTAAGCTGTGGTCAGCTGGCAAGTATGAATTTAGGCAGATGAGTCTGGAAACAGTGAGCTGAGCCCTGGAGTTATGTTGAGGTCAAAAGCCAGCTCTTCTTATGCTGCACAATAGACTTCCACGGAGGGAATTAGCGATTGCTTCCAAGGGGCTTGGAGTCAAGTTTTACTGAAGGTCATTGTGTTTCATAGCCTGCTCAAACTCTGTATTCTGTGTAATAGCTGTAAACTCTTCACATGGTTATGGTTGGCTCTTATATTTTATTTTTAGTTGCAGTGGTGTAAAAAAAGAAAATAAACCGTATTTCTCTTTGAAGCTCTTTTGTACAAACATAGTAGTTTCTCTTCTCTCTCCAAGTTTGATAGCCTGTATTCACTTGTTTCCAGGAATTTTACTTTATACAATATAAATTCATTCCCACAGGCTTGAGATAATTACACCTTAGACAATTCCCTTCCTTTGTAATTATTCTCCAGTTCCCAATCCTTTGCTGAGGACATAAATATACTTAGTACTCCCCTCACTTTTCATGTAAGTTTACAAATTTTTCTAAAATGTGCATGAATTGTTCAGAGAACTCCTAATTTTGTATTCACTTGTTTATGATTGCAAGTGTTATTTTATGGTCCCACAGATGTTTCTTTTATGTTTAAATTTTTTTTTTTAATAAAAAAACTTTTGAAATTCAAAACTCGTTGAATTTTGTGTTTGGTTTTATTGTGAAAAAATAGTCATCCTCTCCTATTTATATTCATTATTACAAGCTATCTTTGTCAGCATTCTTGTTAGAAATTTGAATAAATTGATAATTAAAATAGTAGAACAGGACAAATGATTTTTTATCACACACATACATTTTAGCTAGTCACAGTGATATATACTATTAGTGAAGTATATTATAAGCATGCTACTGTACTTCATTCATTCCAAGACAGACATATTTTACATTTTACCATCTCTGAGATTGAGATGTGTCTTACAATCAATGTGGTAATAAATTATAGTTTAATTATGGGTGTTTTTTTTTCTTGGCAGTATGATGTAAAATTAGGCTGTATCTTCAATTTGGTAGTGTGTTAGATTCAACTAATACAATATGTACCAACACTATTCTATATGTTTTATGAATTCTCCAATTTAATCCTCTAAGCAATCCCTTGATACACGTATTCTCCACATTTCACAGAAGAAGAAAATAGATTAAGGAAGCTGCCCTCATTTCTTATGAGCTACACCATAGTCTGGGGCATGCTGGTAACAACTAGCTCTCCCAGCAGAGGGGGGAAGCTTTGATGTGTAGCAGTTGCTCATTTCCATGGTGTAGATACTCTCAGTATGGCCCACTTAGCTACTAACATGAAGTCACTGAACATAGAATTGGGGAAATATGCACAAAATTGGCTCTTGTGAGCAGGTGTGAGCTGACTTCAGTGCACCATTTATGTTATGTGTTCTTCCCAGGAACCTTTTCCTAGGCTATGTCTTTAATACTACTTGTAGGCCAAACACCACAATAACGCACTCTCTTTTGGTCATCTCCATGTGGACACCCAATTCAACAGATAAATAATACCTTTCTTACCACTGACAATCTCCATGAGAATCGTTACTGAATGCAGGAGAAGGAATAATGGTTAAGACTTTAACCTATCTGCAAGCTAACAAATAAGCCTGCTACAGTTTCATGGATCTGTGTCTCAATACTGGATTTCTTGTCACAGTATTCCTGGATCAGAGGCAGAGGGCTTTATTACTCACAGCAAAAGCAGTAGCCATAGTATTGACACTTTCTTGCAGCAGTAGCCTGAGTTCCAATTCCCACCGGATGATGTAGAGAGCCTGCATGTACAGTGGATGGTGCTACAGGAGAGGGAACCTGAGTTTGGGGCAGCTGAATATTTTATAATGGGAAGTAACCCTGCCTGACTTTTGCCTAGGAGGGAATCACTATTTATCTTACATGGCTATAAGCAAACCTGCCCTTTGCTCCAGAGGAAACACTATCTCTATCTTTCAAGAGCGTTCATCCTGGAAAAGACAGTCTGAAATAAAGACTATCAGTGGCCCTGCTCCCAAGATGTAAACAAACGTGAGAAACCTATGAAGAAATTTCCCATGAGTATGCCACTGTTGGCCACTCTGATTAATCTGACTTACAGAGGCTGGGACTGAATCCGTTTCATCTGTCCCATACAACATTTAATTAAGCCTACTATCAACAGCACTCCAAGCGCAGCAGGTTGAGGCCAACCTGGAGGATTGACCACAGCCATACCCCACCCTCCAGCCCGCCCACCCAGGATCCTGAACATACTTTGCTGAACAAATTCCAAGGGCCAACAGAGTCTCTCTTAGCTAGCCAGATGCCTTTCTCCTTTAGCTTCTGTGTTGACTTTTCTTCTTGGCCTGAGGTATTAAAACAGTTATAGAGGGATGGATTGGAGATTGCACAGACTCTGCCTTGGTCTATGTAGAAGACGTCCAGGCAATTCTATCAACAACACTGACCAGTGAATTGAAGATAATCTGAATACCTTCTAGGGCCAAGGTGGTATCATTGATCACATCAGCTAAAGTCAGGGACAAATTTTAAATCATCTTTGTCTTTTTTTTGCTCCAACTAAATCATTTACTTTCCCTTGAAGAAATGACTGAAAAAACACAGCTGTGGAAAAACAAAGCTAAACACAGCATTCTGAGTGTTGCGTGACACAACCAACCCTCTACACGACACGGTAATAAGGCCCATCGGTGGATATACGTATGGCAGAGGTTTTAAATTCCATACATACAGAGTTAATAACTGCAAAGAAAAACACAAGCAAAAAAATTAAAACAACAGCAACCAAGCAAACGCTGCATATAGAGGCTGTCCCTTTTGTATTGTACTTTAGAAGATCTGCCAGCAGCACCCGGCCCCCACCCAGTAAATCAAGGGCAAAACCCCACCGATGATGCCCTCACCAGGTCTCTGCTTCACTCGGCGGTCTCGGCACCACCTCTCGTGCTGCATCCTCCACCCCTGGCCTCGCTCGCAGTTGCCAGGGTGTTGGAACAGAGTCAAGCAGGGGCTTCTGGTAAGATCTCTCCATGTAAATAAATACCATGATTTTAGGATGGGCAGCCTACTGGGAAATCATTTTTCAAGCTTGGGCATAAGAAACCTTATACAATTCGCATACATTTGAGAGTAAACGAGATTATTTGGAATAAATGCAAGTAACTCATTGTGATAGTGGCAGATTCAATAGCTACTGAAGACATAATTTGAGGGTTAAAAAGACAAGTCAGGGTTTGCTGTACAACATAAATCATCTTTTCTAATTGGATGAGTTGCACCATTAGGGAAAACTGTCTACAGGGTGCACATCACTCAGTTATCCCACTGGAAAGCTTCCCGAAGTAGCAAAGCCTCATTTGGGAGAGATCTCTGTTCTTGTCTAAGGGCTACCTGATCTACTTGTGATGTTTCCTTAAATACTTGCAGGTCCTTATGGCCACCTCTAATGTGTTAAGGCAACAAGTTTTGGGGAGAGAGGCAAGTTAAGGCCCAGTTTCCACACAGGAAGTATACATGGTGCCCCCAGAAAGAAAGTGTTCTTTATAGTTGTTGAGGCCCCCAAGTGGGACTGACATCAGTCAGAGAGCACAGTCTGACAGTGCATCTAGTGTAGCCTCCTGACTGGTGGGTGGGTTTTGGGGTTCCCAAGTCAGTCTGAATAACTGAGTCTAGACCTTATATTTTGGAGGGATGGCCTAAGGGCAGTCAGTCCAGCCTGTCTAATCTATCCATACAGCCAGCCAAGTGGCATTCATCTGCCCCACTGAGTGACAGAGTGATGACTATAGAATGGGAGGGAAGAAGACATCCAGTGGAGTTGACAGTTGTTTCTTGCCTGGGAGGTACAGAAGCTAAGGTCATTCCCTGCTATTTCCAATAGACTTCTTGACAGCATTGAAGGGAATGGTGATCAAATAGAGATGGAGAATGTTAGACTCAACAGTCAATTAATTTTTTTTTTAACTGAGGTACAGCTGATTTACAATGTTGTGCTAGTGTCAGGTGTACAGCAAAGTGATTCAGTTATATATGCTTTTTCAGATTCTTTTCCATCATAACTTGTAAGATAATGAATGCAGTTCCCTATGCTATACAGCAGATCCTTGTTGCTTACCTATTTTATATATGGTAGTGAGCATCTGTTAACCCCAAACTCCTAATCTATCCCTCCCCTCCAACAGTCAATTAAATTTAGGGCACTTGCAATAGTTCAGGAGAGGTTTTGTGAAGTAGCTCCAAGTGCAGTTCTAAAAGATAAAGACTGGGACTACCCTGGCGGCCAGTGGTTAAGACTCTGCGCTTCCACTGAAGGGAGCACGGACCAATACCTGGTCAGGGAACTAAGATCCCACATGCTGCACGGCACGGCCAAAAATAAATAAATAAATAAATAAATAAATAAATAAATAGCTAAATAAAAGATGAAGACCATTAACGTCCTTTCCTCTCCCTCTCCCATGCCTTTTGGATCTTAAGGTGTTCCCTCCACTGCCATAACTTCACCTTTTTTTCCAATCATACTCTGCATCTAGACCTTTCGTCCAAGAGGGTCAGGTTGCAAGAGGGATAAGAACTTTTTTTTTAGGAAATATTTGTTTATCGAACATTTCTTTTTTTAAAAAAAATTTATTTATTTATTTATTTATGTCTGCGTTGGGTCTTCATTGCCGCACGCAGGCTTTCTCTAGCTGCGGTGAGCAGGGGCTACTCTTCATGGCGGTGCACGGGCTTCTCATTGTGGTGGCTTCTCTTGTGGAGGAGCATAGGCTCTAGGGTGCGAGTGCTTCAGTAGTTGTGGCACGTGGGCTCAGCAGCTGTGGCTTGTGGGCTCTAGAGCACAGGTTCAGTAGTTAGGGCACGTGGGCTTAGTTGCTCCGCAGCATGTGGGATCTTCCCGGACCAGGGCTTGAACCCATGTCCCCAGCATTGGCAGGCGGATTCTTAACCACCGCGCCACCAGGGAAGCCCTGTTGAATATTTCTTTTAGAACCTTTTATTTAAGAGCAGTTTTAAGTTTGCAGCAAAATTGAGACAAATGTATAGAGATTTCCCACATGCCTCCTACCCTCACACGTATACAGCCTCCCCCATTACCAGCACATTTTTACAAAGCTGACCGAGACCCATTATGTCTCCTACTCTGGCCCACCTCTCTAATGTAGGGGCACTTGATGGGCAGTGTACTCAAACAAGTGGTCATTATCTTTATGATCTAGGTCATGTATACCCAAAGGGATAGCTGCCAGTTTTTCATGTACAGTCAAGGTACCTCTGAGGCCAGGCTGGCTGCATTCTGGAATACACCATTTGCGTTTGCAGTGAGGTTTCTTGGGCCCTTTCTGCTACTTTTTGGAGGTGACAATTCCAAAAGCTCAAAGGTTGGCTCCACCCAGAGGCTACCTTCCTTTGTCAAAGGCTCCAACTGGCAAAACCATCAGTCAAAGAGACTTAAAGCTCAAAGTTGTTATTAGGGTTGTGAAGCTCCAAGGGAACTCACACTTCTGGATCTTCTCCATGAAGATAATCCTCTCTGAACTTTATGATCATTCATGGTATAAGCATAAGAAACATCAATCTCTGTTACATATCATCAGTGGAAAGCACAATCCTTTGAATGGCCCAAAGGGTCCCACCCAGAAGGTTACTTTAGCTTCTTTTCCATGCCTGAATCCCATTAGCTTAGTCTAAACCCAATTATGCCTGAATTCTACTTCACGCCTGTTATTTCCAGTTACGTGAGCCAGTAATTCTCTTTTTTACTTAAGCTACCTTGAGTTGGGTTTCAATCATTTGCAGTCAAAAGAGTGCTGAGGAATATGGTAGGAACTTACAAGATATGCTAAGAAGCATGGTTTAAACCTTGAAAGTCATGTGTGGTCACAAGTGAAGGATTTTAATCACATGAGTGATATGGTCAGCATATTTGGCTTTCTCTGGTTGGTCCTGAGTTGGAAGCAGGGATGAAAAATAGAGAAGCTGGAAGTCAGTGACCAAGTCCTGACTGTTCAGGGCTGTTTACTGCAGAGGTTGCGATTTGGCTTCCTGAACTGGCTGTGATTCAGAGTTCTATTGTCATATATGATCTGACTATTATCCATTCCTATAGTTGGTCTCTTTTGGTCATTCTATCACTTCTGAGAAGTTGACCAACTCAGGGAATGCTTGAGTTTCAGATATTTACCTCTTGGGGATTGTCTACTTGCTTTCATAGCCACATGTGTTGAGAAATCTTCTTGACTTTTTGTTTTTTCATCATGGTGATCATCTGGCAACAGGATGACTAAGCAGATGCAATGAAAACTCTAGAGTGAGGATACAGTGCACCAGCATCATGACCACTCTGACAAAAACAAGAACAATTAATATTACCTGTAAGATGCTTCAAAACCGGGAACCCCAACTGCCCAACCCAGAACCAGAGAATAAACCCAGTGACCTTGAGGACCAAGCTTAGGAAGCCAAGTAGCTTTATTTCTTCATAAGGTACATAGTTTGTTTATCTTGCCTGCTTCATTGATCCAAGCACAGCAAGAAGTACTATCAAGGATACAAATACTCCCATGACCAGCCAACAGGGAATCCAGAGCTACGCTATTGTCTGTTTCTACTTGTGCCAAAGAGTTGTCTTGTCAATAACTTCTGCCAGAATTAGTGATATGCTTCCTACAGTCTTTTTTATTTGTATGATTCCTACTGTTGGAAATATTGTTCTGATTGTTTATATAAGCAGTGAGTCAGTAATTCCTCAAGATATAGTGCCTCAGTAATCAAGTGTGCCATGTTTTGAGTTCAGGTCTGAGTTAGAGTTTCCAGCTTTGGTGATTAGTAGGATTAGGGTCTCTGCTCCAGACAAGCCTTGGAACATTATCTGTGAAGTGCATGAGGTGCTACTCCGAGGCAAACAGGATCAGGCATCTTTCCCACAGAGGAAATAGTATCTGGGATTGGCACATGGAGATCTAGCAAAAAAGAATTGCTCACAAGATTGGAATTTGGACTTCTGTTAGTCTCTTCCAGGCAGCAAAGATTTGGTTTATTGCTCTGTGAATGTTACCGAGTCTAAGCTCGTACTGCAGGCCAATAATAGAGAGACAAGGTGTTGGGACAAGGAATAGTGACTTTATTCGGAAAGCTGGCAAACTGAGACGATGATGGACTCGTGCCCCAAAGAGCCATCTTGGCTGAGTTAGAATTCAGGCTCCTTTTATACTAAAAGGGGAGGGAGTAAAGTCGAACACTTCCTGGTTCCCATCAGCCTCCAGAGGGGATGTGTTCACTTCTTCCTTCCTGCAGTTATTCACAGGTGGGCCTGGTCAGGGTGTTTCCTGTGAGATAAACAAAGGAATTTTAGCTTAATGCTCATTACCTGGGAAGCAGGGTTTCCAGAGATGGGCCATTATGTATAATTTAAGCTTATAGGCAACATTCCTTTAGTGATTAACTTGTAGTAGAATACAAAATTTTCTTCCCTATTACATGAAGTTTGTAGAATTCAAAGTTAGAGGGTCTGATCGATAGATTGTGGTAATTGTCTTTTTGTGGGTTTGTTTGTTTACTTGTTTTGGGACCTAACAAAGTCACAGGTTGACTTGTTTAAGGTTCTTTTACCATGTAGGTGCAAGTGGAGATGCCATCGGCTGTAATTCCCTGTGGTTTTATTTCATGAGACTAGAATTGTCCGGAGGTTTTTATCATGGGGGCTCCGTGATGGATGGCTTATTCAGGAGTCAGTAAGAGTCAGGCCAGTAGCTCCTGTTCAGAATAATCTAAGAATGGCATTAGAATGAGTATGTTCTGACCTAACAATTTTTTTTTTGACGTTTTAAGCTTTTTGTAAAAATCTCACTTTCAGCCTGTATGTGTCCCTAGGTCTGAAGTGGGTCTCTTGTAGACAGCATATAGATGGGTCTTGTTTTTGTATCCATTCAGCAAGCCTGTGTCTTTTGGTTGGAGCATTTAATCCATTCATGTTTAAGGTAATTATCAATATGGATGTTCCTATTACCATTTTCTTAATTGTTTTGGGTTTGTTTTTGTAGGTCCTTTTCTTCTCTTGTGTTTGCCACTTAGAGAAGTCCCTTTAGCATTTGTTGTAGAGCTGGTTTGGTGGTGCTGAATTCTCTTAGCTTTTGCTTGTCTGTAAAGCTTTTGATTTCTCCATCGAATCTGAATGAGATCCTTGCTGGGTAGAGTAATCTTGGTTGTAGGTTCTTCCCTTTCATCACTTTAAGTATATCATGCCCCTCCCTTCTGATTTGTAGAGTTCCTGCTGAGAAATCAGCTGTTAACCTTATGGGAGTTCCCTTGTATGTTATTT
>RJWK010019737.1:16059-32205 GCA_004363435.1 Platanista minor | reverse complement strand
GGACCGGGGCACGAACCCGCGTCCCCTGCATCGGCAGGCGGACTCTCAACCACTGCGCCACCAGGGAAGCCCTATTTAGTTTTACTGGTTATAGAATGGTATCTCAGTAAAGGTGACTGCAGTGGTAGAATTTCAGAAAATAAGAACCCCAGGCGGTTACTATTTATTCAACAACTGTTGTTTAGTACCCATATGTTGTGGGCATTGTTAGGGATCAACAAGGTTCTCAGTCTAACTGCTGAGGTAATTAATAACTCTTTCACAAGGCAGTGTCTTTAAAAAAAAAAGTGGCTATGACACAGTGTAGGAAGACAAGGAATAAAGTGATTAGAAATAGATGTTGAGTGACCAACTAAAGTGTTCTGCACCCAATTCCAATGTGGAGGATTTTCCCACATCACCAAGCAGCCCTCAGAAACCAGCTGGTGACCTACAATTCAACTCAATTCTGACACTGTCTACCTGGAGATAGTATCAGATTATACACATTAAGAGCTCAGTCTCATAAGCCAGTCCTCCAATTCAGATGCCAATCACAAGACTAGGTTGTTACCTGTGCTGCTGCTGGCTGGCTATTGATTAGGTTCCAAGGACCCCTTCCTTGGGTTTGATTAATTTGCTAGAGTGGTTCACAGTACTTAGCAATCTAGTTTACATAGTAGATTACCAGTTTATTACAAAGGATATTAAAGGATAAGAATGAACAGCCAGATCAAGAGATACATAGGACAAAATCTGAAAGGGTCCTGAGCACAGGAACATCTGTCCCCATGGAGTTTGGGATGCACCACCTACAGCGATGGGTTCTGGTTCAGCAACATGGAAGCTCTCCAAATCTTGTCCTCTTAGACTGTTGTGGAGGCTTCATTACACAAGTATGATGGATTAAATCACTGGTGACAGAGTCAACCTCCATCCCCTCTCCCCTTCCCAGAAATCAGGGAATGGGACTAAAAGTTCCAACCCTCTATTCATGGTTGATTCCCTGCACAACTGGCCCCCATCCTTACGTGCTTTCCAGAAGTCACACCATTAACATAAACCCAGTTGTGCTGGAAAGGGGCTTGTTATGAATAACGAGACACCATTTCACCTTTCTGTCTCTGAAGTGATTTCAGGAACTGAGGACAAGAGACCAAATATTATCACAAAAGATGCTCCCACTGCTCTTATCACTCAAGACATTTCAGGGGTTTTGGGAGCAGTGAGCTAAGATGGTGGACATTTGAATGACCAAATATATTGATATATTTCTTATAAATCATATCCTGCCGACCTACATTGTTTCAGCTACTGTAGACATTGAAAAGCCAATTACTTGATTTTTTTTCCTAGCCACTGTGCAGGTAGGAGTGGCCATGTGACACAGCTTGAACCTGTGAGATATATACTTCTTTTTACCTGGAATGCAAACCTGATTCCTGGAGGCACACCAGCCATCTTGTGATCATGAGAAGGAAATCAACACATTAAGAATGGAGAAGCCAAAAAGACAGAGGGAGGAAATACCATTGACATCATAACTGGGCCACCCCACCAGCCCTGAACTTCCTATTCCCTCACTGGTATAACTGCAGTGATTGTGATACTCTTGAAAGATTTCTGTTCCAATTGGTAAGTAGTATTACAGTTGCTGCAGCAAGCAGGAAAATTAATAAATAATTAAAAATTCTAAATTAAACTCATTCATTTGGGCCAGTTGTCATAGGATGTCACAAGGATCATTGATAAACGGGCCTCTCGTATGCTTATTTATCACAGAGCACACCATGCTATTGACATCCTGGTTTATCACTATACTGAAATCATGTGGTTGCCACTGATTCTAAATAGTTGTTACTTTAGTTGTATTTGTGCATTGTAATGCTTGTGTAAGTGGTAAATGTAGTGTTTCAATATTTATAAACTTAAGAATTTATAAATAAAATATTAAAAACAAACACAGAATAAAGAGAAAACCAACATGGATACATTTATTAATGTTCCATTTAAATATCATACAACTCAATCTTCTGAGCCTGCAAAGAACAAGCAATATTAATAATGAAGTATAGCCTAGAATACTTCCTGTGTGGAAATCCAAATGACCTGAACATTTTTACACCGTGCAAGAATCAGTGCAAATTCACACAATACTTTTTATTTCTTTAATGTAAGATAATTACTTTAACAAAAATATAAGTGCCAGGCTTCCCTGGTGGTGCAGTGTTTGAGAGTCTGCCTGCCGATGCAGGGGACACGGGTTCGTGCCCCGGTCCGGGAAGATCCCACATGCCGTGGAGCGGCTGGGCCCGTGAGCCATGGCCGCTGAGCCTGCACGTCCAGAGCCTGTGCTCCGCAATGGGAGAGGCCACAACGGTGAGAGGCCCGCGTACCGCAAAAAAAAAAAAAAAAAAAAATGTTTTAAAATGAGAAATTTTAAATTTTGTTGATCTTGTGGAGTTGGAAGGAATAATACTTGAAATAATGACCAAACTTTATTGTCAATGTTTAAGAAAAATGGTGCCAATGAGATATATTTTCATGGAAACTTTTTGTTCAGACAGTGCTAGTGCCTGTATGTTAGGAAGAAAGTCTGGTATTTCAGCCAAAATTTTAGAAATGTTTTTAATTTGGCACTAAGTCACTGTATTCAAATACCCCTGGATGATGCAATGAAAGATGTAAAGTCAATAATTCACTGTAAATTTTTTTCTTGAATCTTTGTATTTATTATTGTATTAGTCTGCTCCAACTGCCATAACAAAATATCACAGACTGGGTTGCTTAAACAACAGAAATTTATTTTCTCACAGTTCTGGAAGCTAGAGGTTCAAGATCAAAGTACTGGAAAGTTTAGTTTCTGGTGAGAGCTGTCTCTCTGGCTTGCAGATGATCTCCCTCTCACCATATCCTCACATGACCTTTCTTCTGTGCACACACAGATGGGGAGGGAGAGGAAGAGGGAAAGGAATCTGTGTCTCTTACTCTTCTTATAAGGACACCACTCCTATCGGATTAAGGACCCACCATCATGACCTCACTTAATTTTCATTACCTCCTTATAGTCCCGATCTCCAAACATTGGGGGTTATGGCTTCAACATATGAATTAGTGTGGGACACAGTTCAGTCCACAATACCATACATCAAATAAACAAAGAGAATTTAGTAATATCTCTGCTGATCTGGGAACTGAGGCTAAAACTGAAAGAATTTTTGATATCAATGAACAGTTTGTAATGCTGTAATACAAAAAGAATTTAGAAAAAAATTTTATTGAAGTATAGTTAACATACAATATGATATTATTTTCAGGTGTACAACACGCTGATTCAACAATTTTATACACTGTGAATTGACCACCATGATGTCTAGTAACCATCTGTCACCAAAGTTATTTTGATATTATTGACTATATTCCCTGTGCTGTATATATATCACCCTGACTTGTTATTTTATAACTGGAAGCTTGTATCTCTAATCCCCTTCATCAATTTCACCCAACATCCCCCAATACCCTCCCCTCTGACAACCACCAGTTTGTTATCTGTATCTATGAGTCTGTTTCTGTTTTGTTTTCATGTTTGTTAGTTTTGTTTTTCAGATTCCACATATAAGTGATATCATACAGTATTTGTCTTTGTCTGACTTATTTCACTTAGCATAATAACCCCTAAGTCTGTCTGTCCATGTTGTCACAAATGGCAAAATTTTGTTCTTTTTATGGCTGAGAAGTGTTCCACTGCATGTGTGTATATATATATACACACTATATATATATATGTCACATCTTTTTCCATTTATCTGTTGATGGACACTTAGGTTGCTTCGATATCTTGGCTATTGTAAATAATGCTGCAAAGAATATAGGGGTGCATATATCTTTTCAAATTAGTGGTTTCATTTTCTTCATATAAATATCCAGAAGTGGAATTGTTGGATCTTATGGTAGTTTTAACTTTAATTTTTGAAGGAAACTCTATACTGTTTTCAGTATTGGCTGCACCAATTTACATTCCCACCAACAGTGTATGAGGATTCCCCTTTCTCCACATTCTCACTAACACATTTTTTTTTTTTGCTTTCTTTTGATAATAGCCATTCTGACAGGTGTGAGGTGATATCTCATTGTGCTTTTGATTTGCATTTCCCTGATTAGTGATGTTGAGCCTCTTTTCATGTGTCTGTTGGCCATAAGTACATCTTCCTTGGAGAAATGTCTATTCAGGTCCTCTGCCCATTTTTTAATCTGTTTTTTGGGTTTTTTTGTTTTGGAGTTTTTTGTTTTCTTTTCTTTTTTTTTTTTTGCTATTAAGTTGTATGAGTTGTTCATATATATTCTGTGAGTCCCTATTGGATAAATCACTTGTAAATGTCTTCCTCCATTCAGTAGGTTGCCTTTTGTTTTGTTGATGGTTTCCTTCACTGGGCAAATGCTTTTTTGTTTTATTAGTTCCCACTTGTTTATTTTGCTTTTGTTGCCCTTGCCTGAGGAGACAGATACAAAAAAATATTGCTGAAACTGATGTCAAAAAGCATACTGTCTATGTTTTCTTCTAGGAGTTGTATAGTTTCAGGTTTTACATTTAATTCTTTAATCCATTTTGAGTTTATGTATGTGGTGTGAGAAAACAGACCAGTTTGATTCTTTTGCATGTAGCTGTACAGTTTTCCCAACATTATTTATTGAAAAGAATGTCTCTTCCCCACTGTATATTCCTGGCTCCTTTGTCATAAATTAATTGATCATACAATCATGGGTTTATTTCTCGGCTCTTTATTCTGGTCCATTGATCTATGTATCTGTTTTTGTGCCAGTGCCAGACTGTTTTGATTACTATAGCTTTGTAGTATAGTTTGAAATCAGGGAGCGTGATTCCTCCAGTTTTGTTCTTTTTTCTTAAGGTTGTTTTGGCTATTCGGGTTTTGGGGATTCCACAGAAATTTTAGGATTATTTGTTCCAGTTTTGTGAAAAATGCCATTGGTATTTTGATAGGAATTGCATTGAAGCTATAGATTGCTTTGGATATTATAGACCTTTTAACAACATTAATTCTTCCAATCATGAGTACAGTATATCTTTCCATTTATTTGTGTCATCTTCAATTAATTTCATAAATGTCTTATAGTTTTCAGAGAAAAGGTCTTTCACCTCCTTGGTTAGGTTTATTCCTAGGTATTCTATTCTTGTTTATGCAGTTGTAAATGGGATTGTTTTCTTAATTTCTCTTTCAGATAATTCATTATTAGTGTACAGAAATGTGACAGATTTCTTTGAATTTGTTGGGTTTGTATACTGAAACTTTACTGAATTCATTTATTAGTTTCAGTAGTTTTTTGGTGGTCTTTAGAGTTTTCTATATATAATGTATATTACCACTATAAAAAATAGGGACAGTTTTGCTTCCTCCTTTCCAATTTCTTGTCTGATTGCTGTAGCTAGTATTTCCAATACTATGTTAAATAATAGTGGTGATAGTGGGCAACTTTGTCTTGTTCTTGATCTTAGAGAAAAATCTTTCAGCTTTTCATCATTGAGAATGATGCTAGCAGTAGGTTTGTCATATATCGCCTTTATTATGTTGAGGTATGTTCCCTCTATACCCGCTGTGTTGAGAGTTTTTAATCATAAATTTTGAATATTATCAAATGCTTTTTCTGCAGCTATTGAGATGATCATATGATTTTTAATACTTCCTTTTGTTAATGTAGTGTATCATGTTGATTGATTTATGTATACTAAACCATCTTTGCATCCCTCTTGATCATGGTGTATGATTCTTTTCATGTATTGTTGAATTCAGTTTTTTAATATTTTATGGAGGATTTTTGTATCTATGTTTATCAGGGATATTGGCCTGTAATTTTCTTTTTTGTTAGTGTCTTTATCTGGTTTTAGTATCAGGGTAATGCTGGCCTTGTAGAATGAGGTTTGAAATATCCTTCCTCTTCAGTTTTTTTGGGAATAGTTTGAGAAGGATAGGTGTTAGCTCTTCTTTAAATGTTGGGTAGAATTCACCTGTGAAGCCATCTGGTCCTGAACTTTTGTTTGTTAGGAGTTTTTGATGCAACTTCATACCTAGTTATCAGTCTATTCAGATTTTCTATTTCTTCCTGATTCAAACTTGGAAGACTGTGTGTTCTAGGAATTTATCCATTTCTTCCAGGTTGTCCAATTTGTTGGCATACAATTCTTCATAGTAATCTCATGATCCTTTGTATTTCTGTGGTGTCGGTAGTAACTTCTCTTTCATTTCTGATTTTATTTACTTGAGCCATCTCTCTTTTTTCTTGATGAGTCTGGCTAAACTTTATCAATTTTATTTCTCTTTTCAAGGAACCAGCTCTTACTTTTATTGAAATTTTCTTCTATTTTTATCTCTATTTCATTTTTCTTCCAGTTTTATTGAGACATAATTAACATACAGCCCTATATAAGTTTAAGGTGTATATCATAATGACTTGATTTACATAATCATAATCCACAATAAGTTTAGTGAAAATTCATCATCTCATATAGGTACAAAATAGAACAATTTTTTTCCTTGTGATGAGAACTCTTAGGATTTTCTCTCTCATCAATTTTTTTTTTTTTTTTTTTTGGCTGCATTGGGTTTTTGTTGCTGCACTTGGGCTTTCTCTCTAGTTGCAGCAAGCAGGGGCTACTCTTCATTGTGGCACTTGGGTTTCCCATTGCAGTGGCTTCTCTTGTTGCAGAGCATGGGCTCTAGGGCATGCGGGCTTCAATAGTTGTGGCACACGGGCTTACTTGCTCCATGGCTTGTGGGATCTTCCCGGACCAGGGATCGAACCTGTGTCCCCTGCATTGGCAGGCAGATTCTTAACAACTGTGCCACCATGGAAGTCCCTCTCTCATCAATTTTCACATAATACATAGAGCAGTGTTAATGATATTAATCATGTACATTTATCTTATAAAAGTTGTTATCTTATAACAATGTTATATAATGTTGTACAGTTATCTTATTTATTTTATCACTGGAAGCTTGTACCTTTTGACCACCTAATCTCTATTTCATTTACTTCCACTCTTATCTTTATTATTTCCTTACTTCTACTAACTTTGGGCTTTGTCATTCTTTTCCTAGTTCCTTTAGGTGTAGGGTTAATTTGTTTACCTGAGATTTTTCTTGTTTCCTAAGGTAGACCTGTACCAGTATAAACTTACACCTTAGAATTGCTTTTGCTGCATCCCATAGATTCTGGAACATTGTGTTTCCATTTTCATTTGTCTCAGAGCATTTTTTATTTTCTTTTTGATTTCCTTGTTAACCTATTTGTTGTTTAGTAGCATGTTGTGTAGCCTCCACATGTTTGTGTTTTTTCCAGTTTTCTTCTTGTAATTCATTTCTAGTTTCATATCATGCTTGATATGATTACTTTTTTTTAAAAAATTAATTAATTAATTTTAAAAAAAGAATAAGATTTCAGGCATTTCACATTTCCTTGTGCAGTGACTAATAAGTGTTAAATACTCTTTGAATTGATGACATTTATTAACCAATTTGTCATTGATGTCCTCCTTGAGCCTGTGTGTTGAGTTTATAATATCTTCATTGATGCCTGTAAATTGTGTCAAATCAGCAAAGAATTTCAGCCTTCTCCCAGTGTGTTCATACAGTTCCCTCCTTTTCATTAATTGGTTTATCAAACAATCCAAGAGCCTATTCATTAGCTCTATTCAAATGAATCTCTCCACCTTCATGAACTACTGCTTTTGCTTGATCTGAAAAATGTAGAGACCGTTAAGGATAAGCAGTGCTGCTTTCCTTCTGGAGGCTCTGAGAATCCATTTCCTTGCCTTCTCCAGCTTCTAGAGGCCACCTACAGTCCTTGGCTCATGACCCCTTCCTCCATGTTCAAAATCAGCAGCTTAGCATCTTTTCAGCTCTCTGACCTCTGCTTCCAACCTTGCATCTTCTCTAACTTTGACCATCCTGCCTCTTTTTTTTTTTAATTTAATTTAATTTATTTTTTATTTATTTATTTATTCATTTGCGATATGCGGGCCTCTCACTGTTGTGGCCTCTCCCATTGCGGAGCACAGGCTCCGGACACGCAGTCTCAGCAGCCATGGCTCACGGGCCCAGCCGCTCTGCGGCATGTGGGATCTTCCCGGACTGGGGCATGAACCCATGTACCCTGCATCAGCAGGTGGACTCTCAACCACTGTGCCATCAGGGAAGCCCTATCTATTTTCTTATACAGCAGGTTCTTACTAGTTATCCGTTTTATACATATTAGTATATATATATGTCAATTCCAATCTCCCAAGCTTGATATGCTTTCAATCTTAAATGTATTGAGGCTTTCTTTGTGGTCTAATATGTGATCTATCCTGGAGAATGCTGCATGTACAATTGAAAAGAATGTGTATTCTTCTCTTTTCAGGTGGAATGTTCTATATGTATCTATTAAGTCCATATACTCTAATGTGTTGTTTAAGGCCAATGTTTCCTTGTTGATTTTCTGTCTGGATGATCTATCCATTGATTTAAGTGGGATGTTAAAATCCCCTACTACTATTGCATTACTCTCAACATCTCCCTTTACGTCTGTTAATATTTGCTTTATGTATTTATATGCTGCTATGTTGGGTGCATATATTTCACAAGTGTTATATCTTCTTGTATATCTTCTTGTTGGATTGGTCCCTTTATCATTATGTTAAGTGCCTTTTTTTCTCTTGTTACAGTATTTGTTTTAAAGACTTTTGTCTGACATAAGTATTGCTACCCCAGCTTTCTTTTCAACCATTTGCATGGAATATCTTTTTCCATCCCTTCACTTTCAGTCTGTGTTTCTTTATATCTAATATAAACAACATTATGAGGCTCATCTTCCCAGTGCAGGACACCTGGGCTAGGGAGCCCAACGTGGGGCTCAGAGCCCTCCTCCTCAAGCCCTCTGTGGTTGTGATCATCCTTACCACCTGTGGGTCACCACAGGAGGGGTGCAGGTTTGGACTAGACTGCAACTCTGCCCCTCCTGCCTGTCCTGATTTGGCCTTTTCTTTATATCCTTTGTTGTAGACAATCTGTTCTGCTAGTCTTCAGGTCATTCTCAAAGATAATTGTTCTATATGTAGTTGTAGTTTTGCTGTGTCCATGAGAAGAGGTGTGCTCAGGATCTTCCTGCTCTGCCATCTTGGTCCCACCCCTGGAGAATTTAGAAATTTTATATTCATTTTAATGTAACTTGTAAAATGGGAGCAAACATTTTGAAAAAAAATAGAGAATTAGCCTTAACAAACAATATTCTAGGGCTTCCCTGGTGGCGCAGTGGTTGAGAATCTGCCTGCCAGTGCAGGGGACACGGGTTCGAGCCCTGGTCTGGGAGGATCCCATACGCCGTGGAGCAACTGAGCCTGTGAGCCACAACTACTGAGCCTGCACATCTGGAGCCTGTGCTCCGCAATGAGAGGCCGTGACAGTGAGAGGCCCGCGCACCACAATGAAAAGTGGCCCCCACTCACCACAACTAGAGAAAGCCCTCACACAGAAATGAAGACCCAACACAGCTGAAAGTAATTTAATTAATTAATTTTTAAAAAACCAATATTCTAATAGTGATATCCACCCTTTCTGTGGCTTTATAAGAAATAAGTGTTTGTTAAATCAATTTAATTCGACAATTAATAAAAGTAATTAAGCCTATGAGGATAAGTAAAGGAAACACTAGTGAAACAAAGAAATATGATATACCACTTGAAACACAACAAATTATAAATTCTAAGAAGCCTGTTTAAATAGTAAATTATATAAAGTGAGTGATGACAAAAGTAAGATGTGTAATGAATTAAACAACTTAAAAAGTTGTTTAAACAACTTAAAAAGTTGTTTCTATTTGTTAAATGGTGCCATTTTGCCAAATGATGTTTGCAAAGCTCCATGGATTGAAAGTAATAAAAATCAGTCTGACTCATTAAATATGATGTTCCATGAGGACAGGGAGACCCAACCAGCCCCCAGCTCTCCGCATACATGTGGGGAGGCTATCTTGGCTCCTTCAACCCCAAACCCATGGGTTAAATGCAGTCAGCACCACATGGAGCAGAGACAGTGCCCAGCTGAGCCCAGCCCAGGGCTGAGTCATGAGAAAATAAAGAGTGGCTATTATTTTAAGCAACTAAGTTTATGGACCGTTTGTTATGCAGGGATAGATCACTTCAAACGTTCTTTATTCACCAAGTAACCTTTTTAATTTGGTGTCCACTGTGGATAGAACTCAGGGCTTCTAGAAAGGGGAAGTGTATAATGAAGCAAACTCCCTTATAGCTTAGATAAGATACGCCTCCAGATACTAGACCTCCATTTGCTCAGATTCCTACAGCCACCCAAGCCCCCTTCCAGACAAGCAGGGGCACAAAAGGCTCTGGGGTCTGGGCCAAGCTTGGGCTCCAAGGGTCAGCTGTCCTCAGGCTGCAGAGTACTTACCACCCTGTTTGTTTAGAGGAGGTTTTTTTGTTGTTAAAACATACATAAGATCTACCATTTTAACCATTTTTAAGTGTTCATTTCTGTGAAATTGAGTACATTCACATGTTGTACAACCATCACCACTATCCATCTCCAGAAATTGCTTTATCTTCCCAAAGTGAAACTCCACCCCCACTGAACAATAACTCCCCATTCTCCCCTCCCCCAGCCCTGGCACCACCATTCTACTTTCTCTCTCTGTGAATTTGACTAGTCTAGATACTTCATATAGGTGGAAAACCATGCTGTCTTATAAATTCAACTTTTTAAATTTTATTTTATTGAAGTATAGTTGATTTACAATGTGTTAGTTTCCACTGTACAGCAAAGTGATTCAACTATATATCTATATATATATATATAGATATAGATATAGATATACACACACACATATATTCTTTAATTCAACTCTTTACATGTTGAATCTCTATCTCCTTCCATAAACTGGGAGATCCTTGACATTAAGACTGTTTATTATTCTTCTTTGACTCATCATTACCCCTCCCAGTGTCTGGCATATAATAGATGTCCAGTAAGTGTTCAAGAAATGGATGTGTACAGATGGATGGATGGATGGATGCAGTTATCAGTCTGAGTGGTATGGTAGTTGACTTAAACTAGTCTGCCCCACTGATGATGAGCAACCTGCAGATGGACCATATCTACCTCTTACTTATTTACCTAAGAGCACTTACTACTCTGCAGGCCCAGTAAACACGGCACAGTCCATGCCTGTAAGGAACTCAGATTCTAACAGAGATGCACAGAGCCATCTACGATAAGAACCTCAACAGAGGAGTGCAAATACTTGTAGAGGCTCCTAGGACAAGGCTTTGGACATAGAATATGTTCAATAGGAGTATTTTTCACTGAATTGAATCAGATGACAAACTAGTCTGGAAGTTTTGAGCTAAAATTTCCACTTGCAAGTTGTGTGACTTTAGTCAAATTACTTACTTCATCTCTCCACGCCCTGCAGATGTGTTTCAGTTCTGACATGAACACCAGGTATAAGCCAGCTTGGCCTGGGCAGACAGGACCCAGCCTTTCACAGAAGCCACATTTTCACCAAAGAATGGTGGGGAGAGGGACAGAGGGGGACCAGGGAGGGACTTGAACCCCAAAACTGACCATTTCAGAGATTCCGGGGGTTAGGGAAGCAGAGGAATGGGATGCAGCTTCCTGCTTATGTTCTGAACTCGTCTAAATGTCATCTTCCTGCCAACGCTGCCTTCTGTGGAAATTGTGATTTTGCTATTATTAGCAATGTTAAACAGGCACTGTAAACAGATCGCAAACAATGAGCCTTTGTTAGAAACACCCCATTTAGTTCTGGGCCCTGGCTCCTTCCACACCTGGATATATAACATCTATTTTAACAATACCGCTTAAGAGGCAGCTGTTGTGTCAGGGGAAATTGTCTTACATAGAAACTGTAGAGCTTTCAGGAAGAGGTTAATGGTACATGCTGGAGTCTGGCCCTTTATCTTCTTAAAGCACAGAAGTGGATGCCTTCACATATGGGGCAGGCGTTATTGTTAACATGATAAGTCTGTGCTGCCATTACTTTTTTTCTGTTTGCTAATTCAGAGAGGAGACTTGAGGGTCTGAGCATTTCTGTCAGTTGTGAAATATATTCCCATGCTTCCCACGTGCTGTGAGCAGGCATGCCATCCTTAATAACAATTTCAGGAGTCCTGCAGAAAATCTGAGGCTACTAAGTTTAGCCCCACAGCTTATGAGTCTGTAACTCACAAGATTAATGTTGAATCTAATTTTATGGAGTCTGAATATTACTGCCATGGTTTCCTTTCCTTTCTTTAACGTGCTCTGAGAGTCCCGTCTCTTCTCCTTGAGCTTTTCCACACCTCTGTGCTCTACCGGCATTTCTGTTTTTAAAAGCTGTGAGTCACCACAGACTTAGAGAACAAACTTATGGTTAGCAGGGGGAAAGCGTGGGGGGAAGGGATAGTTAGGGAGTTTGGGATTGACATGTACACACTGCTATATTTAAAATGGATAGGGACTTCCTTGGTTGTGCCAGTGGTTAAGAATCCGCCTGCCAATGCAGAGGACACAGGTTCGATCCCTGGTCTGGGAAGATCCCACATACCGTGGAGTAACTAAGCCCATGTGCCAAAACTATGGAAGCCCACGTGCCCTAGAGCCCACAAGCCACAACACTGAGCCCACATGCTGCAACTACTGAAGCCCGCATGCCTAGAGCCCGTGCTCTGCAACAAGACAAGCCACCACAGTGAGAAGAGCACGCACTGCAACAAAGAGTAGCCCCTGCTCACTGCAACTAGAGAAACCCCACGTGCAGCAGCGAAGACCCAATGAAGCCAAAAAAATTTTTTTAATAAAAATAAAATAAAATTGATAACCAACAAGGACCTACTGTATAGCACAGGAAACTCTGCTCAATGTTATGTGACAGCCTGGATGGGAGGGAAGTTTGGGGGAGAACGGATACACGTATATGTAGGGCTGAGTCGCTTTGCTGTGCATCTGAAACTATCACAACATTGTTAATCGGCTATACTCCAACACTAAATAAAAAGTTTTAAAAACTAAAATAAAACACACACACACACACACACACACAAATAAATAAAATAAAATAATTTCATTGGGAACAAAAAAGCTGTGAGTCAATTATTCCATTTTCTCAGTTCTTGTAAAGATTACCTGAAATCGTTATAAAGATCAGAGTGTCTATATACATACACGCACACACACATGCATTTGGAATGAAGGAAGTTCTGTCACATTTGGACAAAACAAGTCCTTGAAACGTCATCTGAATGAGCACCAGATGTCATGATGACCTCACCATTTAACAACAGCAACCGTTTATGTGTTCTGCAAAGTATTGATAAATAGTGGTTATTAAGAATCCTGAAAGGGACCTTCAAGACGGTGGAGGAGTAAGACGTGGAGATCACCTTTCTCCCCATAAATACATCAAAAATGCATCTACATGTGGAACAACTACAGAACACTTACTGAATGCTAGCAGAAGACCTCAGACTTCCCAAAATGCAAGAAACTCCCCACATATCTGGGTAGGGCAAAAGAAAAAAGAAAAAACAGAGACAAAAGAATAGGGATGGCGGGCTTCCCTGGTGGCGCAGTGGTTGAGAGTCCACCTGCTGATGCAGGGGACACGACTTCGTGCCCCGGTCCGGGAAGATCCCACATGCCGCGGAACAGCTGGGCCTGTGAGCCATGGCCGCTGAGCCTGCGCGTCCGGAGCCTGTGCTCGGCAACGGGAGAGGCCGCAACAGGGAGAGGCCCGTGTACCGCAAAAAACAAACAAAAAAAATCAAACAAAAGAATAGGGATGGGACCTGCACCTCAGGGAGAGAGTTGTGAAGTAGTAAAAGTTTCCACACACTAGGAAGCCCCTTCACTGGCGGAGACGGGGTGGGGTGGGGTGGGGGGAAGCACTGGAGCCACAGAGGAGAGCGCAGCAACAGGGGTGTGGAGGGCAAAGCGGAGAGATTCCCACATAGAGGATCGGTGCTAACCAGCACTCACCAGCCCGAGAGGCTTGTCTGCTCACCTGCCAGGGCGGGCGGGGGCTGGGAGCTGAGGCTCGGGCTTCAGAGGTCAGATCCCAGGGAGAGGACTGGGGTTGGCTGCATGAACACAGCCTGAAGGGGGCTAGTGCACCACAGCTAGGCAGGAAGGAGCTCGCGGAGAAGTCTGGAACTGCCTAAGAGGCAAGACACGGTTGTTTTGGGGTGCGTGAGGAGAGGGGATTCAGAGCACTGCCTAAATGAGCTCCAGAGATGGGTGCAAGCCGTGGCAGCACAGCTATCAGCGCAGACACCAGACACAGGCATGAAACGATAAGGCTGCTGCTGCAGCCACCAAGAAGCCTGTGTGCAAGCACAGTTCACTATCCACGCCTCCCCTCCCAGGAGACTGTGCAGCCCATCACTGCCAGGGTCCCATGATCCAGGAACAACTTCACTGGGAGAACACACGGCGCTCCTCATGCTCTTGCAATGTCACACTGGCCTCTGCCGCCGCAGGCTCGCCCCACATCCATACTCCTCCTTCGCCCCCGTCTAAATGAGCCAGAGCCCCCTAATCAGCTGCTCCTTTAACCCCGTCCTGTCTGAGTGAAGAACAGACGCCCCTCCGGCGACCTACAAGCAGAGGCGGGGCCAGATCCAAAGCTGAGCCCCGGGAGCTGTGCGAACAAAGAAGAGAAAGGGAAATCTCTCCCAGCAGCCTCAGGAGCAGCAGGTTAAACCCCCACAATCAACTTGATGTACGCTGCATCTGTGGAATACCTGAATAGACAACGAATCATCCCAAAATTGAGGAGGTGGACTTTGGGAGCAACTATAGACTTGGGGTTTGCTTTCTGCATCTAATTTGTTTCTGGTTTTATGTTTATCTTAGTTTAGTATTTAGAGCTTATTATCACTGGTAGATTTGTTTCTTGATTAGGTTGCTCTCTTCTTTTAAAATATATATATTTTTTCCTTTTTCTCTTTTTGTGAGTGCCTCTGTGTATGCTTCTTTGTGTGATTTTGTCTGTATACCATTGCTTTTACCATTTGTCCTAGGGTTCTGTCTCCATTTTATTGTTTTGATTTCTTTTGTACAGTTTTTAGCATTTATTATCATTGGTGGATTTGTTTTTTAGTTTGGTTGCTCTTTTCTTTCTTTTTTTAAATTACGTTTTTATTTTTAATACTTTTTTTATTTTAATAACTTTATTATTTTTTTCTTTCTGTCTTTCTTGTTTTTTCTCCCTTTTCTTCTGAGACGAGTGACTGACAGAGCCTTGGTGCTCCGGCTGGGTGTGAGGCCTGAGTCTCTGAGTGGGAGAGCTGAGTTCAGGACATTGGTCCACCAGAGACCTCCCAGCCCCATGTAATATCAAATGGCAAAAGCTCTCCCAGAGATCTCCATCTCAACACTAATACCCAGCTCCACTCAACGACAAGCGAGCAAGTGTTGGACACGCTATGCAAAACAACAAGCAAGACAGGAACACAACTGCACCCATTAGCAGATAGGCTGCGTAAAATCATAATAAGTTCACAGACACCACAAAACACACCACCAGATGCGGTCCAGCCCACCAGAAAGACAAGATCCGGCCTCATCCACCAGAACACAGACACCAGTCCCCTCCACCAGGAAACCTACACAACCCACTGAACCAACCTTACCCACTGGGGGCAGACAACAAAAACAACAGCTACTACGAACCTGCATCCTGTAAAAAGGAGACCCCAAACACAGTAAGATAAGCAAAATGAGAAGACAGAAAAATACACAACAGATGAAGGAGAAGGTAAAAACCCACCAGACCAAAAACAAATGAAGAGGAAATAGGCAGTCTACCTGAAAAAGAATTCAGAGTAATCATAGTGAAGATGATCCAAAATCTTGGAAATAGAATACAAGAAACTCTCAAAAAGGACCTAGAAGAACTAAACAGAGAATAAACAATGATGAACAACACAATAAATGAAATTAAAAATTCTCTAGAAGGAATCAATAGCAGAATAACTGAGGCAGAAGAACAGACAAGTAACCTGGAAGATAAAATAGTGGAAGGAACTACTGCAGAGCACAATAAAGAAAAAAGAATGAAAAGAATTGAGGACAGTCTCAGAGACCTCTGGGAACATTA